>PVHX01024434.1:0-24006 GCA_004024805.1 Geosciurus inauris
CAGCTTTGGTGACTCTTGGCATGCCTTGACTTGTAACTACATCACTCCAATGTCTTACTCCCTGGTCACATACATTTCCCCCTTCTCTTCCTGTGTCTTCTGTTTCAGAGTTTCCACCACCTTCCTCCTTTTTAATTTATTTTTATTTTTAGATACAAATGAGTGTATCTTGACGTATACATACATGGAATAAAACTTATTCTAATTAGGATCCCATTTCTGTGGTTGTACATGATATGGAGCTTCATTGGTGGTATATGCATACATAAACATAGGAAAGTTATGTACAGTTCATTCCACTATCTTTCCTAGTCTTATCCCCCTCCCTTCCCTTTATCCCCCTTTATCTAAACCAGTGAACTTCTATTCTCCCCTCCCCACCACCTTATTATGAGTTAGCATCCACATATCAGAGAAAACATTTGGTGTTTGGTTATTTGGGATTGGCTTATTTCACTTAGCATGATAATCTCCAGTTCCATCCATTTCCAGCAAATGCCACAATTTCAGTCTCCTTTATGGCACAGTAATATTCCTTTGTGTATATATACCACTTTTTCTTTATCCATTCATCTGATGAAGGGCACCTAGGTTGGTTCTATAGCTTAGCTATTGTGAATTGAGCTACTATAAACATTGATGTGGCTGCCTCACTATAGTATGCTGATTTTATGTCCTTTGAGTATATGCCAAGTGGTAGGATAGCTGGATCAAATGGTGATTCCATTCCAAGTTTTCTGAGCAATTTCCATACTCCTTTCCAGAGTGGTTGCATGAATTTTCATCTGCCTTCCTCTTATAAAAACATCTGTCATTAGATTTAGGATCCACCTGGGAAATCTAGGATGATTACCTTATCTCAAGATCCTTAACTGCAAAGACCCTTTTTCCAAATAAATCACATTCATGGTTCTGGAGAATCTGATATGGACATCTTTGGTGGGAGGCATTTCTCAGTTGATCACACATGGATATCTGTCAAATTGCAGACAAATGGCACATTTGTCCCATTTCTGGTGCTGCTTGAAGAACAGGACATTGGATCAGCAAAGCACAACCACAGCAAATTTAGTGTGTGTTGATGTCTCTGTGTTCATTATATGTGATTCTGTGAGAACACAAAACTGAAAATAAATAAAACAAATTGATCCCATTTTCAAAATTTTAGAATACAGAAAATCCTAAAAACTTGCTCATGTGACAGAGAGAACAGAAAGAGCAAAAAGAGCATGTGAGCATATGAGTTAAAAAGAAGAGGGTTTGAATCCAGTATACACTGAATTCCAGTCCTATGACTGTGGAACAACTACTTTAAGTTCCTCAATTTTTTCACTAGTAAATAAGACAATAAGCTTGTAGTAACAACAACAATTTGGAGAGATGCATGGAAAGACACACTGACCATGGAGAGGCACGGTCAGTGGTCTGGGAGAGGAAAGTAATTTGACAAACATACAGCATCCATTTGCTAGCACCCTTGGGTATAGTATTCTTTCTATTTTAGTGTAGCCTTACAATCATGCCAAGACATAGCTGTGTTAACCACAATTTGTAGGTGAGGAAAGGAGGCTGAGGAGGTGAGCAACTTGACCAAAATCTCATAGCTATTACCTACTAAAACCTGAATCCAAACCTAGGTCTTTCTGACCACAAAGTCCATTGAAATTAGAAAAGTAAGTGACAACATTGATAGATTCAAGTTCAATATCTGAAATACTCAGGTATTTATTCAAGTGTTGCCTTGACACGCTGACTGTGTTCGAAGCCCAGTGAGAGAGGGTGAGACGCGTAATAGGGGAGGACAGCATGGATCTTGTCCTCGAGGAGCATCATCCCACTCTGGCTACTAAAATTGGCTAACATCAGTTACCTGGAAGCATGGCCATGGGCAAGAGAGTCCAGCCCAGCACCAAATTAGGAAATGTTTAGCCATCTCGTACCTCAAATCTGAGTATCTAGGAGCAGATCATCCCAAGTACAAAAAAAGTTTAAGGCCACAGCTTATCTACAATATTGCCATCCCACAGGGATTGCCATCCCTTCAACACAGCCAGTTGTGACCTCTCTACTAACTCCACCTTCCACCAACTGCCTGCCGCCACTCTGGAGAGAGGAGACAAGTAGTGGGCCTCACTTGCAAACAGTTGTGCTAGGCAAACTCACATAGTTTGTCTAGTTCTTGCCAATCCCTTTGGGAGTTATAAATAGCTACTTATCTTTCTCACTAAGAGGCCAGACTGAGATCTTAATCAAGACAGGTAATTTGGCCCTTGTAGAAATCAAGTTGGTTCCTTGGATAGTGACACCAGCCTGGATTTTATTGACGTTTTCCCACATTTGTTCAGAATTTGCTGCAAGGGAATATGATTCTTTATACCCACTGGACCAGTCCTCTCCCAGCACACTGACTAGTGGGACCAGACAGAGGTTTATAACCAGTGAGCAACACGAAGAGGGAGATGTATAACAAAGGAATGAAAAGAACAAGGAGGTGTGTAACCAATGCATTAAAGGAACAAAGAGGTAAACAACAAATGAAAGGAACAGGGGAGTATATGAAATGAATGAGCAGGGTTGTGTATAACCAGGGAACCGAATGAACAAGGAGATATGGAACAAATTAAGTGAGCAGAGAGATGCATAGCAAATGGATGAAGTGCATCTGGCAGGAAATTATTTGGAGGTCTCAGTAAGGGTAGAGGGGTGGAAATAGGCTCAGGCAGGTACATGGTTCCAATACAATAATAGAGTAGCTGAATTTAGAGGGATCGGTTTCCTTAAATGTTTGCTCCCATATTAGTGAGTCAACATCCATCATGTATGTGAAGAAATTATTTTGTCAAATGATTTCCTCAGGTCAGCTTAAATAAAGTAGGGTCAGCACTCAAAAGAACAAAATATTGCTTTGATTAAAAGATAAGCTTTTTTCCTATGGAGAGATGGATATATTATTCTGTGGATAATGCTGCTCGACCATATTGATTTTAGAGGCGCGAGGGAGTTCTTACAATGGTAGAGAAAGTGACCCCAAGATTCTCAGAATCAATCATGGCAAATTTCAATAGTGTGCTATTCCAGGAAATGCTCTCATCTAATAAAGGGGTTTTTTTTCTAAATGCACACTCAATGGCCTAATATTTATACCTACCCAAAGCACTATGCCTCCTGTGAGTCTGTGTCAGTGGCAATTTTTTTGAGTTGTATAAGCTTTATTATTAATGAAGTCAAATCCAAAGAGGAAGCAAAACAGGTGCAGGGTACATCTCCCCACCCCCGTCACATTTCACAGACCATCAGCATAAATCACCCAGATGCTTACACATGATTACAAACTAGTATTTATAGCTAACTTCAGAGCATTCAAAGACCGATGATCCAGTTATGGGTGACTATCCTGTCTCATTACTTTACATATTTCCTTTTATTTCAGTGCTTGTAAGCATCCCCAAGTTTTAGATTGGCAATAAATAAAAATAAAACTTGAACTAGTCTATTAAGAATTTAGAGTCAGCCCAGTATGGTGGTGCACACCTGTAATCCCAGCAGGCAAAGTACAGGTACTCAGCAGGCAAAGGCAGGAGGATCACAAGTTCAAGGTCAGTTTGAGTAACTTAGAGAGATCCTATCTCCTAATAGAAATTAAAAGGATGGGAAGAACAACCCTGGGATCAATTCCCAGTACCCTCCAAAAAATAATAAAATGAAATACAAAAAGAACTCAGCATCTCAAAGAAGATGGCTTGTGTATTAAAGCAATTAACTGAAATTTTGGGGGATTTTGTGTGAATTTCAATCACTATGCTTTCCCCAGGCCATGGCATATCACAAAAATCTGCTTTCATTTGCATATCCATACTTTCCAGAACCTTCTTATAGTGAGTGCTTGAACTAGACTCTTCTCCACTTTTAAGATGTAGCCATGGTAAAATTGTATGATATAGGTTTAGAAAAAGCCATAATTATACTAGTTCCACACCAAAGCTAAAAGGAGGAGTAAAATCATACCTTGTAATTCTCATGATCTACAGAAAATATGAAAACCATGGCCATGATCTACGTCCTGCCTCAATCTGCTAAAGTACCTCAAAGGCTTTATGAAGGGACTTTCCCAGGGAACACATCTGGTAAGTTTCACTCTAGGTAGCTCAACCTCACCCTACTGCCTGAGAAGGATAGGACGTTTGTTCAATAAAAACTTAAAAGACTTCATCTTTCCTACTTCCTTCTTTGGTATTTTTCAGGCCTGTGGATCTGAGGGGCTGAACTATGAAGTATGATTTGATCACGATGCTTTCCTGGAATTTCACACTGGTCATCAGGCACTGCTTTACTCTTATTACCACAGGCCCTCTGAGTCTGCAGTGTGCTTATTTAGACCTGACTCACTTGATCCGCAGGGAGTATAGAAATAATGATCATCACAACGACCTTTTACTTAGCATTTACCAAGAATTTGCCATTTACAAGGCACTGTACCAAGTTCGTCATGGTTTATAAGCTGGTCACAATAAAATGCAACTAGGAACCAGCTCTCTTTTTTCCCCACCACTGGCCCACTAGGTCAAAGTTTCCTGTTCACCAGCCCCCTCCGTGATTCCAGACACAACATGGCGATTCCCACCACCTTTATTCACTTTAAGACTCACTCTCAAGTATTATGAAGTCCAGTAGAGTCATATGGAAACATCAGGACCACCCTCTGGCCAGCCTCTTTCAATGTCCCCTATTTCTTGTCCTCAGAAATTTAACCTCCAGTTTGTAATTGCTGGCATCTCCCTTCTGTGCAGGGTGCTTTGGGGCAGAGTCTCCTGTGACCTCCCGCTGGGGGGGCATGGTCGTCAGGAGCTCATGTATCACTGCAGATTGGCCTGGCGGCAGCCCTCCCTTTCTCTGCCTCTGAGCCTGACACTCTCCCACTTTCAGACTTCCACATTAAGGTCAGGCTTAATGTTCATTCCTGGGGATATGTAAGTATTCCCAGCACCACTCTCTCCATACTCCATCCCAATGACAGGGACTAAGAAATCAGTCACCCTCTTCAGTAGCACTGCCATCTCTAGAGGAACATTTTGAGAGGCTTCGCTTGCTGGGGATAAGAAAGACCTATTAGTGGGAACATCATAGGAAAAAGAGTTTTCTATTCATATGGGGTCCTTCTAATATTACCATTTTATATTTCTTTTCTTTTTTTATAAATTGAAATTAGGTGGGCAGAGTTCACTGTTTGCTAGATTAGATTTGTCATCTGACTTGCCAAGACTGGCTTGGATTTAATAACTACTTGTTTTTGGAATGTGAGGCTACATATCGCCTATTTATTGTAAGGCTGGGGACTTTGACCAAATTTTGAGACTGACATTCCATTGACATTCTATGTTATATCCATCACAAATGCAAAGCCCAGATGTTCCTTTTCCTTTCTTGCCCAGAGTCCCACATTCTAACAAAACGGGACATACTGAGGCTTTTTATAGCCACAAGTGGTTGCTGAGGACCAGTCCTCAGCATCAAGGACTGTTTTCCGCCCTGCTTGGCACCCACATGAGCAACACACTGCAGCACTAATGGTCACATGAGGACATCCTGACCGAGCAAGCCCAACAGGACAAGATGTGAGTCTTCCACCTCCCCCGGACTGTTGTAAGAGGATGGGCCCACATAAATCTCTTCACTAAAGAGTTAGGACAAATTTTGTATGGGAATAACAAGGAGAGAGAGAAAGAAGTTAGGTTTTCATTAACTGCTTCCAGAGACCAGCAGGAAACTCCCCAAAGAAATCAATCTTTCACAAGGGGATCGTCCATAGATACTCCCCAGATTCTGACCTGGAGCCCTGTCTAGGGTTCCTGCTTCTTTCTCCCCCAGTCACCTTTTTTTGCATGTTCCATCCATGAATTCCATCTGCCTCTGATTAAAACCACTCTCTCAGGCTGGGGTTGTAGCTCAGTGGTAAAGCACTTGCCTAGCATGCGTGAGGCACTGAGTTCGATCCTCAGCACCACATATAAATAATAAATGAATAAAATAAAGATCCATCAGCAATTAAAAAAAAATATTTAAAAAAAACAACACTCTCTCCTTAGGGAGGAGTTTTCTCTCCTGGATTTTTGTCTATTTTTATTTAGTATGTTTTATAATAAAATATTTCAAACAATAAGAAAACTATGAAGAATCATATATTAAGTATCAATACACACCCCTTAAACCTCTACTACATTTCCTTCATATTCTTGTTCTAAAGATGTAACAATATTTTATAAATATCATCAAATCCCCACAATCCTACCACTCCAACCCTGAACCCTTTTCAAATCCCACCTCATCCTCTATACCTCCCAACTAGAGGAAACTGCTCCACAGGATACTGTTTTGCCGCATACACTTTTCCTTATATCTGAATTACTTGGACATAGCCACATCAATGTTTATAGTCGCTGAATGCACAATAACTAAGCTGTGAAACCAACCTAAGTGCCCTTCAGCAGATGAATGGATAAAGAAATTGTGATGTATATATACACAATGGAATATGCTCCACCAAAAAGAAGAATGAAATCATAGCATTTGCTGGTAAATGAATGACCTGAAAACTATGATGCTAAGTGAAATAAGCCAATCCCAAATAACCAAAGGCCAAATGTTCTCTCTGATAATGCAGATGCTAACTCACAATAAGGGGGCGGGGGTAGATGTTCACTGGATTAGACAAAGGAGAATGAGGGAAAGGGAGGGGGACTGGGAATAGGTTAGACAATTGAATGAATCTTACATAACTTTCCTTTGTTCATTTACAAATACACAACCAGTGTAACTCCACACCATGTGCAAACACAAAAATGGAAGTTGTACTCCATATACAACTTAGCATGTCAAAATACACTCCACTGTCACTTGTATCTAACAAGAACAAATAAATTTTTTTAAAAATCTGAATCATTTGGTCTATAGTGACCTGCGGTTTGATTTCCCACAATATCATAAGGCTTTCTAACCTCCCTAAAACAGGGCAAACAGGAAGGGCAGAATCAGGCCCTTCATATGTGATCGTACAAGAGAGAAATGGCAACTCCCAGGATGGGTTTCCGTTATGATGGTCGACTCATTAATTCATTTTTATTTACCAATTCATGTATTGCTAAGTACTGTTCAAAACTCCAGGAACACTGTCATGAGGCCCTTCCCTGGGGGGTAGCTTGCATTCCAGTAAGAGAGAGGGATACTAAAAACACAAGCAAAGAGATCAAAACACATTAGATAACGAGTAGGTGCTCAGCAAACAAAAGGGAATAAAAGCAGAATTGTAGGGTAGAGAATGAGAAGGGATAGGGATGATTTAGGTAGGTAGGGTAATCAGGTCACCCATCTGAGAGATGACAATAGACATTAAGATTTAATGAGAAGGAACCAGTCTGAGGAACATCCAGGAGACAAATGTTCCAAGCAGAGGGAACCACAAATACCTAGGCACAGAGCTAGGGTGAGTCATGAAATGGAAGGAAATCCCCACTGCCTGGAGCCTAGCAAGAGGAAGAGGTAAGAGAAAGAGGCAGGGCTATAGCCTGGGGGCTTGAAGGCAGAGCTGCAGGCGCACCTGTAAGGTATGACACCTGCATCTGTGTGGGTGCAGTTAGGAGTGGGGCAGGTGAGCAGTGAGGTCTAAACCTGGCTCAGACTGGACATCTGTTCTTCCTGACTCTTAATAGCAATACACCTTCTCTGACCCTTAGACCCAGGAAGACACTGATGGACAGGACAGTGTTCAGCTCTTTTCCTGCTTGCCTAGGATCATATGGGATTAAGAACTGAAATTTCATTCATCTTAATGGTTCTCCTCATTTTCACAAGAGGCTCATTAAAATGCCATTCTGAAAAGGGTCTATGAAACTCATTCAGTAAGTCATAGCTAAGGTGGGATAAATAAAGATCACAGATTCCATCGTATCCATCTGGTCAGGTGTTTTGATGAAATGAATTTTTTTAAGTCCTTTTTGTTTTCAGTGCTTTTTGGCCCAAGAGATTATGATCCCTTATCCACAGGTGACCACAATACATTTATCTGTTAAAGAAAAAAAATAGTTCCTGACTGGGACACAGATTCTCTAGGAAGAACATAACATACCAAAAACTATTAGTATACTTTCTGTGTGTGTGTGAACTGTCCTGAGTTATTTAAATTCTCACAATCCTATGAAGCAGGTAGGTATTTTTATTGTTACATTTTTACCAGGGAAATGAGGCACAAAGAGTTTAAGTAAACTGCAGAGCCGGATTTGAACTTGGGCAGCTACTATCAGAGATGGGGGTGCTTCCATCACTGTTGTGTGGTCTCATTGTAAATGGGAAACAATCAAAACAGAAGCCCTAGGTTTAGAAGCTGCACACTACAAAACATTCAAGGAAGAATGACACTGGCCACTCCAGGAAGGGTACCCTGCCCTGACTCATGAGAAGGGTGCAAAAGGGCACTAGCAGTAAGGTGAGGAGGTTAGCCAGAGGTCAGGCTCACACCTATGACACCAGCAAGGGTTTGAATGTGTGTGTGTGTGCGCCACCCCAGAGGCCCTCCCTGGTGAGAAAAAAAAGGCAACCCGTGCCATAGGAAGATTTGGGAATAAAATAGGGTCAATTAAGAACATGCATATTACATATTTCAAATTGGTTATATTTTACTCCTAAACGAAAAAAATGGCATCCCCTCATGCAAGCCAAAACCCTTCTGGAATCACAACCATAGTAAGGAGATGTTGCCTGAAAATACAGAAATTAGCATTTGGTCATGGTCCAGTTTGCTCAACCTATTAAACAAATGACTTCAAGAGAAGCCTGTGTCCTCTGGTAGAGATGTTTCTGTTCCTGCCTCTCCCTTTCAGGTTTCTTGTTCCAGGAATGGAGGTGGAGGCAGAAAGAGTTCCTGCCCTTATAAATAATTGGAAATCACACTTCTCCTGGAAACATAAGAAGAAATACTTGCTGGGAATCTAGTCCTGAACCATGAGTTTACGCACCATTTGTTGAACCTCGGCTAAATCCTTTAGGGATTATGGCAAAGTCTCAGAATGCTGCCAGGTGAGTAACATTAACACCATTTTACAGAAAATAAACTGTCCTTTCTCCAAAGGCCAGGTGCTGAGCCTGCCACTTGGCATGATTATCTCCCATTTCATGCAATGACACCAAAACCCTGAGGTACAATTATTTCCATGAGTCAGGCAAGCATGCAGAGGCTCAAAGAAGGAAGGTAACTGCAGTGATGTGCATGGCTTTGGAGGCAGGTAGCTGGCTTAACTCCAGGAGGTAAATTGACATCCAAGTTACTGACACCTCTCTAAACCTTACCTTCCTCCTCTGTAAAATGGGCTTAGACAGTTCTGCACAGCAGAGCGTCTCAAACTTCAGTGTATATACACATCACCTGGAGTCTTGTTCAAATACAGGCTCTGACTCAGGAAGTCTGGGAATAAATAAGATTCTGCATTTCTAACAAGCCCCCAGGTGATGCTCCTGCTAAACTGCAGACCACATTTTGAGAACAAAGATTCTCTGGGTTTTAAGAGTAAAATGATATAATGCACATAAAGTTCTCAGCACAGTGCCTGGCACAGTGCACTAAGCATTCAGTAACTACTAATGGATCTTCATGTTGTTACAGGCTCCTTCATAACATCCTGGATTTTCTCAAAAGAGTAGGGTAATGGGCAAAGCAGTGTGGCCTAAGGAGAAGAGCAGATCTGAACTTGAGTCCTGCTCTTACCTTTGACTCATCTTGAAACCTCTGTAAGATCTCTTTGAACAATAACAACTGCCTTACTTAGAGGATGGCAGTGTTGTGGGAATCCAAAGTAACAGTACCTGGGAAAGTTCTTTAAAGTAAGCATGGGAGTGCTGTGTGCACAGGAAGTAAAGGTACTTTGCTTAGGTGTAAATATTTCCCAGTCACTTTCCCTCACCAGCCTCCTCTCACTGATGTGGGGACTGCTGGTGGCCACCTGTTAGAAGGCACAAAGAAAAGTGAGACCCAGCCTTTGATATCTGGTGAGAGACATGGGTTCAAGCCATGTTAAATGCTGTTTCTACATAGGTTAGAGGAAAGAAGGAATCATAGGAGAGGACATTGCAAAGAAACCCAGGCCAGCTGACCATAAGCCCACACTCCTCACCCCCACACTACACTGCATCCTGAATCCTGGGATGATCAGGCATGCAAAAGGTAACTGAAGACCATGAGCAGCTAACCCAGGCCTCAGGTCCCACTCTCAAAGGAATAAGACTTTGAGAGTCAAGTTCCAGTTGGGGCCAGGAAAAGCAACACAACAGAATTTGAACTTGATTCCCATTTAGGTCCTAGGCTAGAGAAGAATAAGGAGCCCTCTCAGCTCCCCAGGACAGGAGCCCACATGCAATCTGAAGTCAATCAACTCCCTAGGCAGCAAAGACATGAGGCTTGACGACTTCATGGTGGCTCTGTGGTCTCCATAGCATCCTCAGGAATCAGCAATACAGGCAGGTGGCTGAATTTTTCAAAGTTTATGGGATGGTTCCCAACGTTATCATGGGAAGATCTTCTAGCACACATGGCAGGTAGTTCAGCAGAAAAGGAAAGCTGCATTTACAAATAAATAAGTTTTCTAAAGCAAAAGTTTCTACCTTCAAATGAATGGATATCTGATTACATTTTATGATATTTGGGAGAGCAACAAAAAGTCGACTAGCTTGAACATAGGAATCAACATTAAAATTGAAAATGTGAAATTGAATTCAAATCTCAGGCTTCATTGCTAATTAATTACAACAAAACCTAGTGATTCTTAAAACCTAGCCTGGCCTGGGTTGTGTGCTAGGGTTTGGAGGCCCACAGCCTTCATGAATCAGACTTTGTGAATTCAAATCCTAACCCAGTTGCTTCATAGGTGCAAGATCTTGGATAAATAAATAACTTTTATGGGTCTTAGCTTATCTGCAAAATATGAGGCTGATAATAGAATCTACCTCAGAGTAGTTAGGATTAATGAGTTCATATGTGTAAAGTGCTTAGAATGGTAACTAGAAAGAGTGAATATTAAAAAACAGTCTTTTATTATTATAAAACCTTAATAAATCAGTTGGCCTCTCTGGGGGGCATTCCCTCATTAGTGACAGAATAAGTATCATGCTTATTCATGCTAAGGGTGACAAGGTATGCAGAGACATTCTGAAAAGTTAAAAGAGCTAAGTCAGTTGTGAAATATGATATTTTTATTACAAAGGTGATTTTTATTTTGTCACACTTGAGCTTCGTAAGCTGAAGAAGCAGAGCCCCGGTGTGCATTGTCTCTGAAAGGAATATTCTCCAATAACTCTAAATGTGTGACATCTCCTCCAGGATTCTGACCTGCCAGTGACACACCCAGAGGTCACTGGGAGGAGGAATTAACACAAATCTGAAAGGAATATGAACTCAAAGTGTACCCACTGCTTGGAGCAGGAACAAATCTGTGATAAAGCATGCCCCTCCCAGAGATATACCCCATATTTTCAATAAATTCTCTTTAACCTCTACCTAATTCCAGATCCTCAACAGGCACCAAATATCGGTGTGAGAGGCCTGCTGAGCTGAGGCTTTAAGTCCACGTGAGCCCCAGATGCCACCAACTGACATCAAGAGTGATCCTGAGTGGGCTGAGAGTCCCATGTCTTTGATAGAGAAGTTGACATTACTGACTCTGATAAGAAGGGAGCTTATTCTTCTCACAATGCCGATGGATTTATACCATTTCCTCCACACTGAGGAGCATCCTGAGTGATCACACAAGACACATCTACAAAAATACCAAGAGGTAATGTGCAGAGGCGATGGGTGTGGGCTGTAGGCACAGACCAGTTTGCACCCAATTCCACTACCTAAAAGTTCTATAAACTTGGAAAAGTGAGATGCCTATTAGTGTCCCTATTCTTCCATAAAATGAAGAAATAATTGTACCTAGTTATGTTAGTTAACTACTACCATGTTAACTTAGCAGCATAAACCAAGTTTCTGAAGGTCAGGTTTCAGCAGAGGCTTAGCTGGGTGGTCCTGTGTCTCAGGGTCTCTCAGAAAGCTATGGTCATCTGGGATGGAAAATTTGCTTTCCTAACTCACTCATGCACTGTGTGCCCTCCTCAGTTCCCTGGTGGTGTGGGTTGGAGTCCCCAATTCCTCTCCACAAAGGTAGGTGTCATCTTCTATAACTTAATCTTGGCAGTGACATCCCATCCTTTCTGCCCTCTCTTGTTGGTCACAGATGAACCCCAATACAATGTGGAAGCAACTGAACAATGACGTACATAACCAGAAGATTGGGATCCCTGGAAGCTACCATGAAGAATGCCCCACACTACCTGATAAGGTTTTCAGAAGAATTATTAAGTTGCTGCATGTAAAGTTCTTACAACAGAATCCAACACAAGTACCCAGTAAAAATATTAGCTATTATCGTTTTTGTGTCATTATTGTTAGTATTAAGAGCTTAATTGGTAGCCATAAACTAGAACCACTAGCCAAAATTCACTCCCAGAACTGGCCTTATTAGCAGTTTGCTCTAGCCCAATAGTCAACATATATGATTTTCTCCACAACTTGCCACTTAGCTTCTTCCTTTGTTTTTAAAATAGGTGTTTACCAAGGAGCAAATCCAGTGCACAAATCTTAAAAAGTAGCACATACACACCCCCCATTACTACTACATTACTTGGGAAGTTTATAGGTACAAATATCAGAGTATCAAGGATGACCCTTTAGGCATTTTTTTCTTTCACACAATGAATAATGATGGCAGCAAGTTTGGTTCAGGGGTTCAGCTGTGTAACCTAGTACTCATGACTTCATCTCTCCCCTCTGCCATTTGTGATGCATGAGTGATATGTTCCTTCATGACCGGAAGGTACCCACAGTGGGTTTAATCCCACCCAATGCAAAGGCAGGAAAAAGTGGATGGGGACAAGGGCAGTGAGAAAACTTTCTTAATGTGTGTTTGTTTTGTCTAATTTTTTTTTTTTTGACAAAGTTTAAAGTTTTTCCCACAAGCTTCCCAGCTTACTTTCCCATGTATCTCATTAGCCAAAAGTCAACCACATGCCCACCTCTAGCTGCAAAGGAAACTAGAAAAATATCTGATATGTTCTGGGTGAGTGGTTCCAACAGAGCCATCTGGAAAAGAGGGAAGGGAGTATCCATTGTCCAGCTCAGGCTCCCATAACAAAATATCACTGACTGGTGATAAACCAGTTCTGGAAGCTGGGAAACCAAAGATCAATGTGACAGCTGATTGAATTCTTGGGAAGGGCTCTCTTCCTGGCTTTTCCCAGTGTGCTCACAGGGTCTTTCCTTGGAGTGAGATCGCTCTCTTATAAGTGCAATAATCCCATCACAAGGTTATTATCCTCAAGGCCTCATCTAAACCTAATTAACTTCCCAGAGACCCCACCTCCTAATACCATCACATTGGGGGTTAAGGCTTCAACATACAAACCTAGGGAACACACTCAATCCTTAACAAAGAGATAATCAAGTGTCTTCTAATTCCTCATACAGGTTCTCTCATTTGAAACACTTTAGGATCTCCTCCTTACCTAAAATAGAAATACACAGATACTAGGAAGGCTGTTAGCCAAGGAATCCACCTGCAATTGATTAAGTCTTGTTAACCTGGCATTATTCAGAAATAAAGTGTCAAACATAACTTAATTTTGCAAATAAGTATTCCCCAGAAGTGCTCATGCCTTACTTGGTAATATGTCTGAACATAGTGTAACATTTACTGAATGACAGAGCTGCCACTAAAGGCATCAATTATCACACCATGCACAAACACTCTGGTGTCTCCAGAGATTTGGGCACTGCTCCAACATTGACTGCCCCTCTTATTCAACCTTCTGTGGGCAATCTACACTATATCATAAAAAAATCTGCAGCCCCTTGCCAAAGTACCTTCTCCATTAGAATCATCTTGGTTTTCTGCTGGCATTGCTTATCCAAAAACTTTTTTTCTTTAATGTTTTGTAGTTGCAGATGGACAGAATGCCTTTATTTTATTTTTATGTGGTGCTAAGGATCAAACCCAGTGCCTCACGCATGCAAGGCAAGTGCACTGTCACTGAGCTACAGCCCCAGCCCCCAAAAAACTTTTAGTAATAACTTAGTAATAACTTAGAGCAGAACAGAAGAACAAGGAGTCCCCAGCTACTTTAGTAATAACTAAAATAGTTATTACTATTATAAAATAGTTATTACTTTAGTAATAACTAAAATAGTTATTACTAAAGTACTTTAGTAATTACTGCTGCTGCTACTTTAGTAATAACTTAGAGCATAACAGAAGAACAAGGAGTCCCCAGCTTCTCCAATGTGCATGGCAGAAAGGAGGGATGCCGAACAGGTAGATCAGAAATATCCAAACATTTTCTCTCTGCAGGCCAAGGATTTCAAGTGACATGTTTAGCCAGCCCTTTAATGGTTCTGCAGAAGGCTAGAGAATCCTCAGGCAGCTGGTTTACTATTCTAAAAAGCTAAAGTGGGGCTAACATAGGTCATATTCTGACTATTGCTATGATTTGAATGTGTCCAAAAGTTCATTTATTGGAAACTTGGTCCCAAATAAGCAGTGCTGTGGGATGAGGCCTTTGGGGATGACATACTCATCAAGGCCCTGCTCTCAGGATGGACTAATCCATTCGTGGATTAGGGGACCAATGGCTCATCATGGGGGTTGCTTTGTTATAAAAATGGATCTTCTCTGGTATGCTTGCCCTGTCTTACCACACGAGGCCCTCCACTATGGTACAATGCAATAAAAATGCCCTCACCAGATGCTGACCAGATGCCAGCACCATGCTTCGGGACCTCCCAGACTCAAGAACCGTGAGCTAAATAAACCTCCTGTTTTAGTCAGCTTTCTCACTGCTGTGACTAAAGGACCTGACCAGAAAAACTGTAAAGGAGGAAAGGTTTATTTAGGAGCTCAAGTTTTGGAGGTCTCTGTCCACAGAAGGCCAGCTCCATTCCTCTGGGCTCGGAGTGAGGCAGAACATCACGGTGGAAGAGTGTGGCAGAGGGAGGCAGCTCACATGATGATCAGAGAGCAGAGAGCAGAGAGTGAGTTCCACTTGCCAGATACAAATATATACTCAAAGCCACACTCTCAATGTCCCCCTCCTCCAGCCACATTCCACCACTTCAGTTACCACTCACTTAATACTTATCAGAGGATTCATTCACTGATGGGGTTAAGACTCTCACAACCCAATCATTTCTCTTCTGAACCTTCTGGCATTGTCTCACATGTGAGCTTTTGGGGGACACCTTACACCCCAACCATAACCCCTCCAATCTTCATAAATGACCTAGTGTGTGATATTCAATTATGGCAACACAAAATGAACTAAGAAAACCAGATATTTTGGTAGAGCACAGAGGGACAGGTGGTTGTAGGCATGAGGCCCTGCAACAGAAGGCAGGCCTGTAGGGATCAACAATGTGGGGGCCTCTGAGTGCTGGAGGAGGCAGGAGGATGATGAGAGACGATGCCCAAGGGGGACCTGGCATTGTCTTCACTCTGCCAGAGTGGACTCGGAACTAGCCCTGGAACAGAATCATTGTATTATGGACTTCCCAGTCTCCATGTTTGGCAATTGCTTTCAAAGTCTGAAATGATCTCAGATGTTCTCATTATTCAAAAGGGACAATAATATAAAATGATGGCGCTTTCAGTAGCTTTCAAAATTACATCACATTTTGTAATTAACCAGCTGAGTCACCCTTTCTACCTCTATGGCTTTCACCTATGGAAATTTAATTTGCCAACATTTAATAACCAGATGTTTTAAGCAAAACACAGGTTAGATATTCCGGCCTGTGTCTTTATTTAATTCCTTGGGGGTGCATCCACTAGCATCCTCCTTTGCAGGTTAATTGGTGCTCCCATCTTGGGAGACATGCAGGGTTAGGTTTTGCAAATTCCCTGTGTTCATGACTATCTTGAAATGGAAGTCCTATCAAAACGTCAAAACTAAAACCCTCCCTTGCTTTACAAGCCCTAACTGTAGTAGGCGATGTAGGGAAGGCAAAAGTAGGTTAAGTCTGTGTGAGATCTCTATAGTAGCGGGTAGCAGTCAGTGTCAGATTAGCATTGATACCAGGACTGGTGAAAGGGCCTTTGCTGTTTGTAGGGTTTTAGATTTACAGAGTAAGCACTGGGTTCAGTTACCCCCTGAAAATCACAGCAGAGCTACGTGGGGTCAGTACTTTCTCAAAAGGGGGTTAACTAAGCATGAGCTAGCACATAGTTAACCAAATTACAAAACTAATGTCATTCATAATCACATACAGCCAACCCTTGTTATTCATGGACTCCATATCTACAAATTTGCCCTCTGACTAAAATTTATTTGTAACTTCCAAAATCAGTATTCATGGTGCTTTCATGGTTCTTAGCGGACATATAAAAAGCATCAAAATTTTTGAGTCCCCTGATGTGCACAGGTCAAACAAGATAACATTCTGCCAAAATTGTCTTGGTTCTCATACTGTAAGCAAGTGTCCTTTTTGTGGTCTATTTAGTGACACTTTTTTTTTGCATTTTTGTGATTTTTATTGTAATTTTTCTATTTAAAATGATCTCCAAGCATAATACTAAAATGCCATGTGGTGTTCCTAATCCCCAAAAGACCATCTGTATGGAGAAAAGACATTCAGACACCAGGCACAGTGCTGTTGTCCATGAGTGCAATGAGTCAGCCATATGTGTTAAATAAGGTGTCTTTAAGCAGAGACATACATGAAACATGGTTATGTATTGATTAGTTGCTGAAAATGTTGAGACCAGACTCTCCCAGGCTAATCCTGCATGTCCCCTAGGAGTAATGGTCTGGCATTTACTAATTCAGTGTTTTGCAATGACTTCATATATAAAGCGTAACTACGACAAATCATGTGAATCAATTGTATTATAAATGTTATAATTTAAGTCAAGTTTGGATAAATATAAGCAAATAGGTACAATTACTGTAGGTTCCTCATTAAAAATACTGAAATGTCTGCCTCATTCCTGGGCTTTCCTATTAATAACAGCCTTCCTGGTCACAGACAGGTCTCTAACTCTCAAACATGTAGGACCTGCAAATGGCTATGGCAACAACTGCTTGACTTTCTCCCAGCTCTAAACACCTCCTAAGTGAATAAGTTCCTTTCTTTTTCTTTTCTGCTTATCTGGCAAAACTCACAAAAGTATTGTAAAGAAAAAGTCCTTTGGTCATACACAATGAAGTAAGATTGCAATGTATTAGTAACTGGAAGGAGATTAAGCTAAAGTTCTCAGTCTTTACATACATTAAAAGAGCCCTGTCAAGACTCAAAGAAAGCACAAAATAACTGCTGCCATAGTCACAGGAACTTCAAGGAATGATGTGTCCTATTTCCCATTTTTAATATGGCACATTGCCCAGTATCTTCTGGATATTGGAAGATGAAAAATTCAACCAGGAACACAGAAATAAAGGAGAGGAACAACCTACATTCTCCACTAAAATTAACCTAGAAATATCTTTAGAGGTCATTAGTCAGAGGGAAAAGATTTATGATTTTTTATTATCCACTTTAAATTTATAGCATCTTAGTTCCAACAGTTATCATTGTGCTAGATTACTACAACATCCTGCCAAATCTTCCTGTCTTGCCTCTTCCCATGCCTTCCAATTCTTTACAACTCCATATTGATTTTTATCATCTAATTTCCCCACAATATTTAGGATAAAGTCTGTTGTAGTTTGGATATGGTTCATCCCCAAAGATTCATGTAGTAGAAGCTTGGTCCTAGGTGTGACAGTGTTGAAGTGGTGGGGCATTTAAGAGGTGGGCATTAGTTGTCCTTAGGTCATTGGAGACACTTCCCTCAGAAGTGACCAGGCATTTCTTATGGAATTCCTGAGTTAGTTCTTAGAAGATAATGGCTAAAATAGGATAAGCCTGACCACTTTCCAGCCTCTTAAGCTTCTGTGTTTCCTCTTGCATGTTTCCCACCGCTGTGATGCTCTCCTCTGTGAGGTCCCTACCAAAACCCAGCTGATGGTAGTGCCATGCCCTTTAACCACTAGAACTATAAGCTAAACAAACATCTTTTCTTTTAAAGTTACCCAGACTCAGGTATTTAATTACAGTAACAAGAAACAAGTACTAAGTCTGAAATCCATAACCTGGCATTCAAAGCCACATGAAATTCATCCTATCTGCCTCTACTTCCCAACACACAGTCCTTCCTGCAACTAGTTGGACTGCCCTTGTTTCTAAATGTAAACAATTTCTGTTCATCATGGTGACTGAGTAGTTAACCTTAGATCCTGGGGTTAGACTGACCTGAGTTCTAATCTTTAGTCAGTTGTTTATCATATAATTTTGGGTGAATAGCCTCAGTGCCCTCATTTTTAAATGGAGTTAATAATAAAAGTGACTCAGAATTGTTCTGATGACTAAATGTTATTATGCACAGAAATTACCTTGCAATGCTTGGCATGTTAAAAGAACTGAATAGATATTGATTCAAAAAAATCAACATTGTGGACTCACCGTCATGCTTTTACCTCACCATCTTGAAATATTATCTTTTCTATAATATTATAAATATTTCTATAATATTATAAATATAAATATCTATAATAATATAAATATTATAAATAATTATAAATATTATCTTTTCTATAATATTCATTCTCTCTTTCTCAGCCACCCAATTCTCTTTCTTCCTAACCTTGACCAGTGGACTAAGTTTCACATCTTGGGGACGAGGTTGAGGAAGAGGTAACAGAAGAAGAACCAGGAAGAGAATAACTTACAAAATTTCCTTTAGAAAGTATAAATAAAAAGTGTAAAAAAATGGAACGGTCTAGAACAGGGATTGGCAAACGTGTTTGTATAAGGCCAGATAGCAAATGTCTTAGGCTGTTCAGGCCATTCAGTTTCAATCACCAGTACTCAATTATTCTGTTGTATTCTGAAGCAGCCATTTTAAAAAGCAAGTGAACAGGCATGGCTGTGTTCCAATAAAACTTTATCTATAAAAACAGACACCAACAACTCAACAATAACAAACAGCTCAATTCAAAAATGGGCCAGGGAAGTTGGCAAGATGACGGAGTAGAGGAAGGAGGTACATCCCATTTGCTCTGCTGTTTAGAATTTTAATGACAGGAATATGGCTTCATAACAAGGCTATCCCTCTGAGGAATGGAATAAGGTGGCTTGGAGGAAGCTTTACTGTCATAGCAGCTCCCCAAGAGTGAATTGAAACAGCAGTCCAGCATTGGAAAATTGAGTTTACAAATCTGAGAAGAGGGAAGAATTCTTTCGCTTGAAACGGGTTATTTGAGCTCTGGGATTAGGAGCCTGGCAGATACTGGTGGGGTAAAGGGAATGAAACTAATTAAATTCAGACCATATCTGGTGATCCCTGAGTCATCTCTTCCAAGCCTAAAAAGGGCTGGAGGAGCTAGGGGTAGGCTGAGGCATTCTACTCTCCTTACATGGTCTGAGACTCACAGGAAGAGGGCATCAGAACTGTCCAGCCAAGAAGAAAGAAATGCTGCAGTGAAACCTATGGACTCCTGTAACAAGTTTGACCACATTGGGTCAGAGCTGAGAATAAACAAACTACACAATAACTGAAACCCCAGAAATAAAACAACCTACTTCAAAAACATAACCAAAAACAATATATTAGTGAACTGCTGAAGAACACTGTTAATACATCATTGCTGTTGCTGTTGTTGTCGTTAAGAGTTCTTAGTGTAGGGCATTGTTCTGAAGTGGCTATAATTACTGGGAACTAATATCTCTTTTCAATGTGGTGTTAATAGATTGGACATAGCAGCAAGTTCAAACTAAGTAAAAATACACCAAGACATTTGCCCAACCCAGGACACACAGTAAAGAGAAAGCAACTCACTGAAAAAGTCTCTTATGTAAAAGTAGAAGAGTGTATCAACCCCAAAGATGGATAGAAATACTAACAATATGAAGAATCAAGGGAAAAATCCACTCCAAACTCATGGACACCATAGTACAAGAAATGCCAGAAGAAAAGAATTTAAAAAGTCAGTAATTAAAATATTCAATTAGCCGGGCATGGTGGCGCATGCCTGTAATCCCAGCACTTTGGGAAGCTGAGACAGGAGAATCATGAGTTCAAAGCCAGCCTCAGCAATGGTGAGGTTCTAAGCAACTCAGTGAGACCCTGTCTCTACATAAAACACAAAATAGGGCTGGGGATGTGGCTCAGTGGCTGAGTACCCCTGAGTTCAATCTCTGGTACCAAAAAAATAGATAAATAAAAATAAATTTAAAAAAATACATAAAATAAAATATTCAATGAACTAAAAGAAGATCTAAGGAATGAACCAAGGAAGAATATACATGAAGTTAAAGAACCTTTCAATAAAGAGTTATAATTCTGAAAAAGGACAAAACAGAAATCCTGGGAAAAAAAGACTCAATAAATTGAATTTAAAATTCAATTGAAAGCATCACTAATAGATTATACCACTTTGAAGACAGATTCTCAGGCCTCAAAGACAAAATACATAACCTTGAAAATAAAGTCAAAATACATAACCTTGAAAATAAAGTCAACAAATAAACAACAAAAGATGTTAAGAAACCTTGACCAGAATATTCAAGAAATCTAGAATAACATTAAAAGACCACATCTAAGAATCATTGGCATACATGAAGGAACTGAAATACAAATTAAAGGAATATATCACCTTTTCAATGAAATAATATCAGAAAAATTTCCAAACCTTAGGAAGGATACACAAATCTAAATACAAGATACATTTTGAGTTCCAAATACACAAGATCAAAAACTTTTCTAAGACATTATAATTAAAATGCCTAATATATAGAATAAGGATAAAATTCTAAAAGCCACAGGGAAAAATTGCCAGAAGACATTCGTGAACTATGCATGAACCAAAACAACATGGAAGCCATTGGGTAGGAAAGTCTGGGAACTCCTGCTGGTTTGAGACTGCCCACTACAACTACTTCCTACTCAGCTCTATCAGGTTAGGCACTGTACTGGAGATGGGTATGGCTTGCCAAGATGCCAATCAACCTGTTTGCTGCAAGACCTCTCCCACACAGAGAAGGCTCCTCCCACTGAAACCTTATCCCTGCCTTTAATGTACTCTCTCACTTAAATAAAGAACCAGAGTCATTTTCTAGTTGTTCAGTTCCAGCTTCCAACAGGACTGGAGAATCTTTCAGGCACTTCTCTTTGAACCTAATTTCTGGCTCTGGCTCTTATTCTTTACTAATTATTTCAAACTTTCTTTTTCTCAGGTGACTTGCCCTTTCTGAGCAGGAAACTACCCTGGCAGGGCACTGGCCATCCCATGATAAAAAATGGCAAATCAAATTTAGAGGTAATACAATTAAAATTTGGAGTGATTTCTCAGTCCAGATCCTGAAAGCCAGAGGGCTTGGAATAATATTTACTAATCACTGAAAAATTATGAGTTCTAACCAAGGTCACTGTATCCAGCAAAGCTGTCCTTCAGAATTGAAGATGAAATGCTTTCCAAGACAATCAGAAACTAAAAGAATTTGTATCTACTAATCCAGCATGATAAAACATATTCAATGGGATATTTCACACAGAAGATATGAAAAAAAATACCAAAGCCAGCTTATGGATGAATAGCACTAGAACAGCCAATTAAAGCCTGAATGAAGCATCAGAAATAAATAATAATGGCCAGAAATAAAAATCATCTCTTTATAACACTGAATGTAAATAGTCTAAGCTATCCTATCAAAAGACATAGAGTGGCAAAATGGATCAAAAAACAAGACCCAACCATATGTTGTTTACAAGAGACTTGTCTCACAGGCAAAGATATTCACAAGCTGAAGATGAAAAGATGGAAAGCGATTTACCATATAAATGGAGACCAAAAGCAAGCAGGAACACCAGCTTTCCTACCTGACAAAGTAGACTACTTCAAGCCAAAATTAATCAGAAGAGACAGAAAAGGTCATTTCATACTGGCTAAAGGAATCATTCAACAAGATATAATGATTGTAAACATTTGTGCCCTTAACATCAGTACACCTATATAGAAAAAACATTTTTTTAAAAACCTACTCAATATAAAGAATCAAATAGATTCCAATACCATAATATGGGGTGATTTCAACACACCTCTCTCACCAATACATAGGTCATTCAGACATAAACTAAGACTTTCAGAACTAAAAAATAACTATTTTATTGATCACTTTTTCATTTCAATGACATGTATTAATTAAAAAGAAAGAGTAAATAAAAATAATTTGCATATGGTACTACCAGAGGAATTACCATTCATCTAATAAGAAATAGTATTAGAAAGTAAAATTCATTAGATAGTAGCAAAATTCCTTTGTTAAATTTTTCTTTTGAGATTCTCTTCTCTTTAAAATATACTGTTAAACAAATGGACCTACCAGACATCTATAGAATATTTCATCCATCAAAAACTGAATTCGGCACTGAAGAAAGAAATTGAAGAAGACCTTAGAAGATGGAAAAATCTCCCACGCTCCTGGATAGGCAAAATCAATATTGTTAAAATGGCCACACTACCCAAAACGCTATATAGATTCAATGCAATCCCAATTAAAATCCCTACGTCATTCCTTATACAAATAGAAAAGGCAAACATAAAATTCATTTGGAAGAATAAGAGATCCAGAATAGCCAAAGCAATCCTTAGCAAGAAGAGTGAAGCAGGAGGCATCACAATACCAGACCTTAAATTATACTACAAAGCTATAATAACAAAAATGGCATGGTACTGGCACCAAAATAGACATATAGACCAATGGTATAGAAGACACAGAGGCAAACCACTTACATACAGTTACCTTATACTAGATAAAGGAACCAAACACATACACTGGAGAAAAGACAGCCTCTTCAACAAATGGTGCTGGGAAAACTGGAAATCCATATGCACCAAAATGAAACTAAACCCCTATCTCTCACCATGCACAAAATTCAACTCAAAGTGGATCAAGGACCTGGGAATCAGACCAGAGACCCAACACCTAATAGAAGAAAAAATAGGCCCAAATCTTCATCATGTCGGATTAGGACCATACCTCCTTAACAAGACTCCTATAGCACAAGTAGTAAAATCAAGAATCAACAAATGGGATGCATTCAAACTAAAAAGCTTCTTATCAGCAAAAGAAATAATCAATGAAGTGAACAGAGAGCCGACATTCTGGGAACAAAGTTTTGCCACACACACATCTGATAGAGCACTCATCTCCAGGATATATAAAGAACTCAAAAAACTTAACACCAAAAAAACAAACAACCCAATCAATAAATGGGCCAAAGAGCTGAACACAAACTTCACAGAAGAAGATATACAATCCATCAACAGATATATGAAAAAATGTTCAACATCTCTAGCAATCAGAGAAATGCAAATCAAAACTACCCTAAGATTTCATCTCACACCAGTCAGAATGGCAATTATCAAGAATACAAACAACAATAAGTGTTGGTGAGGTTCTGGGGAAAAAGGCACTCTCATACATTGCTGGTGGAACTGCAAATTGGTACAACCAATCTGGAAAGCAGTATGGAGATTCCTTAGAAAACTTGGAATGGAACCACCATTTGAGCCTGCTATCTCTCTCTTCGGTCTATACCCAGAATACTTAAAAACAGCATACTACTGTGACACAGCCACTTCAATGTTTATAGCAACTCAATTCACAATAGCTAAACTGTGGAACCAACCTTGATGCCCTTCAATAGATGAATGGCTAAAGAAGCTGTGGTATATATACACAATGGAATATTACTCAGCAATAAAAGAGAATAAAATTATGGCATTTGCAGGTAAATGGATGGAGTTGGAGAATAGCATGCTAAGTGAAGTAAGCCAATCTCAGAAAACCAAATGCCAAATGTACTCATTGATAAGTGGATGCTGATCCATAATGTG
>PVHX01024435.1:0-14942 GCA_004024805.1 Geosciurus inauris
TTTTTAACCAATGGTGGTAGGAAAACCAGTTATCCATAGGTGGAAGAACGAGACTAGACCCTTATCTCTCACTCTGCACAAAAATCCAACTAAAAATGGATCAAAGACCTAGGAATCAGAACAGAAACTGCACAACTTGCCGGGCACTGTGGCGCAAGCCTGTAATCCCAGCACTTAGGGAGGCTGAGACAGGAGAATCGCGAGTTCAAAGCCAGCCTCAGCAATGGCGAGGTGCTAAGCAACTCAGTGAGACCCTGTCTCTACATAAAACACAAAAATAGGGCTGGGGATGTGGCTCAGTGGTCGAGTGCCCCTGAGTTCAATCCCCAGTACCAAAAAAAAAAAAAAGAAGAAGAAGAAGAAGAATCTAGTTTTAGCTGTGCACTGTGGTACACACCTGTAATCCCAGTTACTTGGGAAGCTGAGGCAAAAGGATCATAAGTTTAAGTCCAGACTGGGCAACTTAATGAGATCCTGTCTCAAAATAAAAAATAAAAAGGGCTAGGGATGTAGCTCAATGGTAGAGCATCCCTGGGTTCAATTCCCAGTAACACCAAAAAATATATATATAGTTTTATCTTTCCTCATATAGAGCAGCAATTACCAGCCAGACGTGGTGGTGCATGCCTGTAATTCAAGCCACTCAGGAGGCTGAGGCAGGAGGATCATGAGTTCAAAGCCAGCCTCAGTAATGTAGCAAGGCCCTAAGCAACTTAGCAAGATCCTATCTCAAAATAAAAAATAAAAAGGGCTGTGGATGTGGCTCAGTGGTTAAGTGTCCCTGAGTTCAATCACCAGTGGAAGAAAAAAGCAATTACCAGCCTCGTGTAATGGTATATGCCTATAATTCCAGCATCTTGGGAAGCTGAGGCAGGAGGATCACCAGGAAACTTAACGAGACCCTATCTCAAAATTTAAAAAGATTTTTTAAAAAGGCTGGGGATGTAGCTCAGTAATAGAGCACACCTGGGTTCAATCCCCAGTACTTTGAAAAAAGAAGAAGAACAAAAAAAGCAATTAATACTTAAAGGACAAAAGAAAGTGAGCCAAAGCAACAGCAAAGACTGTCTGTCTCATCTCAGCCTGAAACTTGAAAGTGAACTCATGCATCCTGTAATATGTTTAATCCTCTGTGTCACCTTGACTGGGTGATGGGTCTACCCAGACAGCTATAAAGCATTACAACTAGATATGTCTGTAAAAGTGTTTCTAGGAGAGATTGGCCAAGGGGAAAAAAGGATTCTGATGCCAATTAGAATTAGTGGACTGAGTAAGGAAAATTCACCCTAACCTGATGTGGGAATGTGCCATCCAAATAGTTGAAGATCCAGAGAGAATAAAAAGGCAGAAGAAGAATGAAGTCTCCCCCCACCCTCTCTCTCTTTCAGATGATATGTGATATATTCATTGTCTTCTGTCCTTCAAGAAGCAACTCCGGCCTTCAGACTCCAGAATTTGTACCATTAGCCTCTTGGGTTCTCAGACCACCAGCCTCAGACTGCAAGTTACCTCACAAGCTCCCTTGGTTCCCAGACCTTCCAATTTGGACTGAGCTATACCACCGGTTTGTCTCATTCCCCAAGTCACCGACTGCATATCACCAAACTTAGCCTCCCTAATCTCATGGGTCAATTCTAACAATAAAGCCCTTCTGAGAAACAGAGAGAGATTTATAAATATGTATGCTATAGATAAATATATCCTGTCTTAGATAGCTATAGATATGTATGTCTTTATTGGTAGGTAGATCTTATTAATTCTGTTCCTCTGGAGAACTCTAATATAGTTCCTAAATTTTCTTTTACCAAGAAAGGGTTTCCTTGAAGAAACCCTTGTAACCAAAACATCATACAAGGGAGCTGGGGATTGTAGCTCAGTGGTAGAGCACTTGCATCACATGCAAGAGACCCTGGGTTTTATCCCCAACATTACAAAAATCAAACACATTCAAGGTAAAAATGATGGAATAAAATTGAAAACATTGCACTGATGTAGAAAGGAGCTGATTCTAAAAGCTGAAAACTTTTGGAGGAGCTGGGCATGGTGGAGCACACCTGTAATCCCAGCGTCTCAGGAGGTTGAGGCAGGAGGATCGTGAGTTCAAAGCCTTAGCAACGTAGCGAGGCCCTAAACAACTCAGCAAGACCCATCTCTAAATGAAATATACACATATATAAAATAAAATATATATACAATATAAATATATATTTATATTTAACATATATATATATATGGGGCTGGGATGTGGCTCAGTGGTTAAGCACCCTTGCGTTCAATCCCCAGTACAAAAAAAAAAAAAATTGAAGGAGATAAAATACAGAGTAGACAGTGTATCAAACAGACTCCCTCTCTCCTCTCCTGCCTTTTCTGTCCCTTCCAGGATAGAGTCACTGCGATGTGGGAAATGTTTCTGGCACAATGAGTATGTTCAGTAGATGTAAGAGTTATTTTTCCTGATCCCTTTGGACAGAGCTTAAGTATCTCATGATGACAGGTGGAACAAAATGAATTAGAGAATCTGCTTTTGTAAGCTTTATGGTAATTGTACCCTCTGGGTTGACTTCCTTGTTCTCTTTTAGTAATCATATTGATCAGTGGGGGGATGCCTCTGCAAGTAATTGCTCACTAGTAGCTGCACAAATATTCACAGCCCTGAAGGAAACAGGATACACCAAAATGACAATGGAGCAAACCTATTTCCCTTTGTAAGATATCAAAGGCTGCTCTCTAGAAGGGAAACCAAGCCCTGTCCACTCTGGTTTTACACTGAATTTGTGGAAACAAGACATTCATATAGGAAATAGTATGGAGTAGGGAGACTAGACTTTGCCGGACTGGAGGTGGAGCTCAGTGATAGAGCATGTGCTAAGCATGGGTGAGACCCTAGGTTTGATCCTCTACACCAAACCAAACAAACAAAACAACCAAAACAAAACCTAGACTTCAGCCAGGCACAGTGCTACACACCTGTTATCCCAGCACTCCAGAGGCTGCAGCAGGAGAATCACAAGTTCAAGGCCAACCTCAGCAATTTAGTGAGACCCTAAACAACTTAGCAAGATCCTGTCTCAAAATAAAATAAAATAATTTTTTAAAGGACTGGGGATGTAGCTCAGTGGTAAAGAGCCCCTGGGTTCAATCCCCAATATAAAAAAAAAAAAAAATCTAGACTTCATGTTCCCATATTTGAATCGGACCAAAAAAAAAAAAAAAAACAATGGTGAAACACGGGGGCGCACGCCTGTAATCCCAGCACTTAGGGAGGCTGAGACAGGAGAATCGCGAGTTCAAAGCCAGCCTCAGCAACAGCGAGGCGCTAAGCAACTCAGTGAGACCCTGTCTCTACATAAAACACAAAATAGGGCTGGGGATGTGGCTTAGTGGTCGAGTGCCCCTGAGGTCAATCCTCAGTACCCCCCCAAAAATGGCATCAATATAAAAATGATATTTAAATCTTGAAACAACGTACAGTGAAAAGGAACAAGTGCTAAACACACAATCAAACGCTTTGCTGGGAGTGCCTCATGAATGTTACATCTTTTCATCCTTTTCCTCTTGCAGCAACTTAATAGCCTGCATTGCAGGTTTTCTCGTTAATTAGGGCTTTTCTCTGTGGTAACTTTGCATTTCTACCACCAGGTGGAGATGTCCCCCCGCCTTTTGTCAAAGAGGGCACAGGTTCTCAAGAAATTGGGAAGTCGGGGAGGGATTGGGTTGTTCTGTTCTACTAGTTATATACATAAGCGCTTGCGTTCATGCCCAGAAGTGAAAAGAATTTGGAGGGTGAGCTTAAGAGGTCAGCCAGTGGCTGCCTCTTCTCCCTTTTTGTTTTTTTAGCGGCTTGGTTTCCATGGGAATCAGTGTTTGAGTAGCAACTCTAGAATCCATTTTCTGCCCCTCCAGGCTTGGGGCTGAGCCCAGAGACAAGCTGTGAGGAACAGCAGGAAATGTGATGGGTGGGAAAAGGGAGAGATTTGGTAACTTTGGATAGCAAGAGTTGCCTACAGTTACAGGAGGAGTGGTGGGGTGGAGTGCACAAAGAAATGTGAAAGGCAGTCAATTCTTTTAAGCTCAAATAAGATTTGGGAGATTTAAAATTTTCAATCAAATTAAAAATCTCTTCAATCAAAGGTACTCTGCCCTCTCCCCACAGATCTTTTCAGAACATGTTCTGGGCCCTCCACTACCAGGTTCTCTCTATGCCTTTTCCAGAAACATCAAAACAGATAGGTCAAAACCAATCCGGGTTCTCCTGATGTGTCCTCCTGTTTAAAAGCCCTTTGGGGCAAGAGAAGAGAACTCCTAAGAATCTTCACCATATTCCCCAGACATGGCATAGCACTCAGCATTCAGTAAAATGTTGAATAAACAAATCAGAAATAAGATGACCTTGACTAATATTACTTTGTTCCAGTTTAAGATAAGACAAAAGTAGGACAAAGAACTTTTTTTTCCATCACTAAAGTCTTGAGGATGAGCCTGGTGGTGCACACCTGTAATCCCAGTGGCTCAGGAGGCTGAAGCAGGAGGATCCTGAGTTCAAAGCCAGCCTCAGCAAGGGTGAGGCACCAAGCAACTCAGTGAGATCCTGTCTCTAAATAAAATACAAAAAATAGGGGTGGAGATGTGGCTCAGTGTTTGAGTGCCCCTGAGTTCAACCCAAAAAGAAATCTTGAGGATGTGAATATCTTCATTCATATATTGATTTGTTCAAAAGTTGATTAGAGGGTTTTATTGTTGTTCTGCTTAAACCAAATGTTTTTCATATTTTATTACTAATAGGTCCCATTTCTAAGAGAATTTGGATTTCAGTTTGGGCCCATAATCTGTATCTATTCACAAAGAGCAGATGATCTACAAATGAACTTTGAGATAGAATCAAGTTTCATATCTTTATCCCTTACCAACCAGCCCCACTGTTTCTCCTCGCTTTCTCTTCCAGTACCCTGTTTAATTATCACTCCGTAATTATCTAATTTCTTTGCTTGCATTTGTATTTCATCAACTCCTACAAATGACAGATGACAAGCTCCTTTCTGCCTTGCTCCCTAAGCCTTCTCTAAATTTCATAGTCTACATGTTGAAATTTTAATAGGAGGTACGTCACAGGATTTTTATAAAAGAAAATGTCAAGTGAAGAGCTTCTTGTAGAACTTTTCCGAAGAAGCAGCCCATGAACAGTGACTATCAGTTTTACCAGCTTACCTGTTTTACCTCCCTTACCAGATTAATGCTCCTTCAAGAGGAGTCCGCTTGCCCGGCACAGTGGTGCATGCCTGTAATCCCAGTACTTTGGAAGGCTGAAATAGGAGAACCGCGAGTTCAAAGCCAGCCTCAACAACAGCAAGGTGTTAAGCAACTCAGTGAGATCCTGTCTCTAACTAAAACACAAAATAGAGCTGGGGATGTGGCTTAGTGGTCAAGTACTCCTGAGTTCAATCCCTGGTACCAAAAAGAAAAAAATAGACAGGGTCTTGCTATGTTGTTTGCCCAGACTGGCTGGCCTCTAACTTGTGATCCATCTGCCTCAACCTTCCGAGTACCTGGGATTATAGACTCCCAGCTGACTTCCCCGTTCTAATCCATTTTCCACAATTTCAGTGGCTGATCTTTTAAAATACAGCTTTGATTAAAACTTCTGATGGAGCCGGGCGTGGTGGCACATGCCTGTTTGGGAGGCTGATACAGAACAATTGTGAGTTCAAAGCCAGGCTCAGCCACGGTGAGACGCTAAGCAACTCAGTGAGACCCTGTCTCTACATAAAACATAAAATAGGTCTGGGGATGTGGATCAGTGATCAAGTACCCCTGAGTTCAATCCCCGGTACCAAAAAAAAAAAAACTTCTGATGGCTCCTTGTCAAGTTCAAATTTCATGTGGGGCAGGTGGCGGGTGCTGGAGATAAAACCCTAGAACTCTCATGCATGGTGCATGCATTCTAACACTGAGAGACACCTCCAAAAACCCTTCAGTTTTCTTTTCTTTTCTTTTTATTTTTTGAGAACAGATCCTGTTGCCCAGGCTGGCCTTGGATTTGCAATCCTCCTGCCTCAGCTTCCTAAGTAGTGAGATGACAGACATGCACCACTACCACAGAACCCAGCTTCAATGTTTCTTTTGTTGTGTTGTTGTTGGTATTGGGGATTGAACCCAGGGGTGCTTTATCACCAATCTATATCTCCAGGACTTATTGTTTGTTTTTATTTTGACACAGGGTTGCTGAAGCTGGCCTCGAACTTGTGATCCTCCTGCCTCAGCCTCTTGAGTCGCTGGGATTACAGGTGTGCACCATAGCACCCAGCCAAATTTTAATGTAGCATAAATGTTCTTTCACAATTTAGCTCCAAGCTTCCTTTCAAACTTTCTTGCCCCACTCATTTCTACATTTTAATCATACAGAAGTATTTTCTATCTATGATTTTATACATGCAGTTTCCTTGGCCTACAATGTCTTTACCTCATTTCTTCATTCCTCTAAATCATATACCCCACAACACACACACACACACACATACACACAAAGCTATATCATGCATCACATTCATCTTACATGTGGCTTCCTCTCTGAAAATTCTTCCTCAAGTCAGATAGTGTCAATTCTCCCTTCTTCCAAAGAAACTTAATGAATACTTCTATGACAACTTTTCTCATTGTTTTATATTCATTTGCTCAACATTGCTCCTCTTCTCAGGAACAGACAGAACCCATGTCTTAATTAGCTTTTGGTTTTTGTTGTTGTTTGTTTGTTTTTGTTGTTTCGTTTTGTTTTGTTTTTTGTACCGGCGATTGAACTCAGGGGTACTCCACCACTGAGCCACATCCCCAGCACTATTTTATGTTTTATGTAAAAGACAGGGTCTCACTGAATTGCTTAGCACCTCGCCATTGCTGAGGCCTGCTTTGAACTCTGGATTCTCCTCTCTCAGCCTCCCAAAGTGCGGGGATTACAAGTCTGCGCCACCGCACCTGGTTCTCCCAATTCTCTTGTCCTCTTTTACCATGAGCATGAATGTGATTCTATGTTGAAAGGTTCCTATTTTTTTATTCTACCTTGCCCACTAAATGCAGGCCCAGTGAGTAAAATATAAAATGCATTTGATAAATGTTGAATATGAAACTAATTGGAAGATCTATCTAGGTGCTTATGTCCCAAAAGAAAGGATTTCTCTGGTCTGGGCTTGGGGTTAAATCCTAAGGTGATTCTGCCATCTGGAGATACAGAATCATGAACCTTTAAGCTGATTTGATTTCTGACTGAACTTATTTTTGGAGGTCACAGAGATCAGCAAGCCTGAGAGCGTTGTTGATGGACTTTAATACTTTAATTCAATTTAATATAAGTTGGAATTTTTAATATGCAAATTAACTATAGTTGCCATCTGCAAAAGAGAGAAACAAGCTGGGTGAGGTAGGGCCTGCCTGTAATCCCAGCTACTCAGGAGGCTGATGCAGGATAATCACAAATTCTGGGCCATCCTGGGCAATTGCAAGACCCTGTCTCAAAAATAAAATAAAAAAACATCGACTGGACTGGAAGTGTTCAGTGATGGCGTGCTTGCCTGGTATGCAGGAGGCCTTGGGTTCAATTCCAGCATGACAAAAAAATAAAAATATTTAAAATCAAATTTTTTAATAAAGAGGGCTGGGTGTGTAGATCAGAGAGGAAAGAGGGAGGGCGGAAGGAAGGAAGCAAGCAAGCAAACAAGGAAAGAAGAGGTCTGGGGATGTAGCTCATTTGCTTAGCAATGCAAGGCCACAGGTTCAGTCTTCCTTTCTTCTTTGAATGGAGGGGAGAAACAATGCAAAGAATGCAGGAAGTCTTGCTTTTGCATTTTTTTTATTTTTTTTATTTTTATTTTTTGGGTACTGAGGACTATACTCACGGGTGCTCGATCACTGAGCCACATCCCCAGCCCTATTTTGTGTTTTATGTAGAGATAGGGTCTCACTGAGTTGCTTAGTGCCTCGCCATTGCTGAGGCTGGCTTTGAACTCGAGATTCTCCTGTCTCAGCCTCCCTAAGTGCTGGGATTACAGGCTTGAGCCACGGCACCTGGCTTGTTCTTTTTCATTATACATGATAGTAGAATGTTTTTGACATATCATACATTGAGTATAACTTCCAATTTTTGTGGTTGTACATGACGTGGAATTACACTGGTCATGTATTCATATATGAACATAGGAATTTTATATCTGATTAATTCTACTGTCTTTCCCATTCCCATCCCCCCTCTCTTCCCCCAACACTCCCCTGTCCAATCCAGTGAACCTTGATCTCTGCCTATTGTGAGGCTGAGAGAACATTTGGCCTTTGTTTTTTGGAGGGATTGTCTTAGAATAGCTTCTTTGGAATAACAGACCTATTAAAGTGTGCCCCCACTTTATCCTCCCTTTTTATTCAGACTGCCATACAACTTTTGGGAAATATATGGGCACACACACACTGGTAACATTTATCCCCTGCCAAAAGATGGGAGCAGAATCTTTGAACCAGATAGGAAAAAGAAAGGACTAAACCTCACAGACACAATTCTATCATTAAGTCCCTCCCTACTGTGCCTAATTTCTGTTCCTAAATCCACTGATTTCCCTCTTCTCACCTGTGTCTACTCCCCATGCCCCAGCAACCCCATACGTAAATTGTTATTCTGTTACTCCTTCCCATCTACTTAAAATAGAGCTTTCTGCCACCAGTAGCCACTGCCTCCAGAATTTCTGTCACCTGCTGCCTTCCCGGATTGCCTGTTGGGATTCCCTAAAAAGTGTCATATTTTTAGCAGGGCGCAATGAAGTAATTCTAGTGGCTTCAGAGGCTGAGCCAAGAGTTCAAAGCCAGCCTCAGCAAAAGCTAGGTGCTAAAGAACCAAATGAGACCCTATCTCTAAATGAAAACAAAATAGGGTGGCTGGGGTTGTGGCTCAGTGGTAGAGTGCTTGCCTAGCATGAGTGAGGCACTGGGTTCAATTCTCAGCACTGCATATAAATAAATGAAAAAAATAAAGGTCCATCAACAACTAAAAGAAAAGAAAAGAAAAATAGGGCTGGGATGTGGGGATGTGACTCAATGGTCAAGTGCCCCTGAGTTCAATCCCTGGTACCCATTTCCCCCCCAAAAGTGTCATATTCCTGCTAATAGAGAAGGCATACCTTGTTTCTCACATGATGATACAGGGAGGTACCTAATGTCTATGAAGAGATATGTATAAGTTGTTTTTGTTTTTTGGGGATATGTATAATTTGGAAAGGGCTAATGGTCATGGAAAACCACACACTGAGAAAATACTGGCTTTCATTTATTGAATGCTTATTATCTGCCCTAGATCCAGCACTTTATCTCATTTAATTTTTGGGGGGGTGCCAAAGATTGAACCCAGGGCCATGGACATACAAAGCACATGCTTCATTACTAGCCCTTTTCCTACACTTGATATTAGCCAGCTATGCAGCTCCTCTTTTTTTTGGTACCAGGAATTGGACTGAGGGCTACTCAAACACTGAGCCACATCCCCAGCCCAATTTTGTATTTTATTTAGAGACAAGGTCTCACTGAGTTTCTTAGCACCTCGCTGTTGCTGAGGCTGGCTTTGAATTTGTGATCCTGCCTCAGCCTCCTGAGCTGCTGGGACTACAGGCATGCACCATCATTCCTGGTACACCTGGGTTTTTTTTCTTTCTTTTTTTTTCCTTTTGGTACTGAGAACTTAACCCAAGAGCATTTTACCACTGAGCTACATCCTCAGCCCTTATTAATGTTTATTTTTATTATTATTTTTTTTTATTTTAAGACATGGTCTTGCTAAATTGTGAGGCTGGCCTTGCACTTGTGATCCTCCCATCTAGGCCTACTGAGTCGCTGGGATCACAGGCATTTACCACAGCACTAGAGGAGAAAGCATTTTTAAATTTTGTATTATTGTTATCATTATCACTAAGGATTGAACCCAGAGACACTTTACCATGGAGCCACATTCCCAATCCTTTTCATTTTGAGACAGGCTTCCTAAATTGCTTAGGGCCTTGCTAAATTGCTGAGGCTGGTCTTGAACTTGGGATCCTCCTGATTCAGCTCCTGAGTCTCTGGGATTCCAGGCATGTGCCACTGTGCCCAGCCTAATCTCTCTTTTTTTTTTGGTACTGGGGATTGAACTCAGGGGTACTTGACACTGAGCCACATCCCCAGCCCAATTTTTTGCGCTTTATGTAGAGACAGGGTCTCACTGAGTTGCTTAGCACCTCACCATTGCTGAGGCTGCCTTTGAATTTGGGATTCTCCTGTCTCAGCCTCCCAAAGTGCTGGGATTACAAGCGTGAGCCACCACGCCCGGCTTCCAGTCTAATTCTTAAAACAAACATAAATGCTTCAGTTTCGTATAAAAGGAGCATTAAAATAATGTTTATTTTAAAAGACTGCACTAATATAAAATAACAAAAACATACTACCAAAATGTTGAAGTAGAAACAATTACAAAATAAATAAATGCATAGAATTTGGGTTGTAGTTCAGGAGAAGAGTGCTTGCCCGGCGTATGTGAGTCCCTGGGTTCCATCCCCAGCACTACAACAACAACAATAATTTAATTTTAAAACTGCATAACCATCAATAGGACAAAATCATTTTATGTCCTTTTGTGTGTATACTAGGTATTTAGTACATAAGCAGTACTCAAAAATATTTGTTAAACTAGTTCTATGGGCGGGGCATTGTGGCGCAAGGCTGTAATCCCAGCTGCTCTGAAGGCTGAGGTAGGGGATCCAAGTTCAAAGCCTCAGCAAAAGCAGGGCTTTAAGCAATTAGTGAGACCCTGTCTCTACATAAAACACAAAATAGGGCTGGGGAAGTGGCTCAGTGGTCCAGTGCCCCTGAGTTCAATCCCCGGTACCAAAACAAAATACAAAAAAACAAAAAACAAAAACTAAATAAACTCTACCAAGGGCATATTAAAAGTATTTGCACTTAAAATATAATTAGGAATTAATTAGACTTCATCAAGAATATTCTCAGGGTCTGGGGGTACACTTCATGGAATAGCCTGTTCCCAGCATGCACTAAGGCTCTGGAGGGTTGTTCTCAGTACTTAAATTAATTACCAAGGGACCCCCATTCCCAGGAATAATCTCTAAAATGGGGAAGAGAATATTATCTAATTGAAAGTTTAAGGTATGAAGTCATCAGAATGGAAGCAGCTGACAAGATGACAGTATTCCACATAACAAAAAAGGTTAATAAACTCTAAAGAGGATTAAGAAATTAGTTTAAGATCTAGCTTTTAAAATTTCACTTATGCCTGGCTTCCCATTCATCCCTGCCCTGTTTCTTCTCCAGTTCCATGGTACAGTGGGAAGAACAATTCCCTGAGATAAAGATATAATTCCAGAGAGCCTTTTAAAAACTCACTTAACCTCTCTGGGTCTTAGTTTCCTTATCTGAAAAGTGATATTTGGAGATAATCCCTAAGGCCCCTTGCAGCTGCAAGGTCCTAGGAGCCCACCTGTTCCTCTTCTTGTTTTTCTGGAAGGAAGGCTGTGACCATGTTTAAGTTGTCAATTATTCATATTTTCTGACATTCTTCAATGTGTATGTTCCTGTCTCTCCAAAGACTTGTTTCTGCCACTTATCTCTCAAATTGCTCTTATTTCTTTTCCTTTCTGACAGAGGTGTTTATTTATTTTGCCTTTCTCATAGTCCTCTCCTTTCTTCCTATACTTCCTACCTGGTCCCCAACCTAACCTTTGACTATTTTCTTTCTAATGGGCAACCTTAAGATTCCCAGAACTTTGACAAATTGTCCTCATAATTTTTCCCTTGAAAACACACACACACATACACACACACCTCCCTACCCCCACCCTAGCCATCTCTTTCGGCTTCTAGGCTCTTAGCCCTTCCCCCACAACCTCCCTTTCCTGTTCCACTACCTTGTCCTCTTTACAAACTTGTTTCCCTTGTATTTAACATGAGCAATGAGAAATGAAGAAATGGGGGCTGGGATTGTAGCTCAGTGGTAGAGCGCTTGCCTCGCATTCGTGAGGCCCTGGGTTCGATCCTCAGCACCACATACAAAGCAATAAAATAAAAAGACATCGTGTCCATCTACAACTAAAAAAAAATTTAAAAAAAAAAAAAAAAAGAAATGAAGGAAAGCAAAAAGAATAAGCTCTTTCCTTCCTCTTATGAATGTTTAAATTTCTGCCATCCTTAACAGAAAGAACTCTGAAAAGAAACCCCAGAGGAGATTCGTCTGAATGACCCTCCTTGATCTTCACTCCCTCCCTCTTCCCCTAAAACACCATGGCAACTGCCACCTGAAAGAGGCTAGGCGGAAATCATCTAATAAGAGCACGGATTGTTTGCCAAGGCTTTCTTACTTAGTGAAGTTTTGCAAAGGACACTTTCTCTCTTTATTGCCTTACTTCCTTAATTCCAGCAAGACAAAAAGCATGTGACAATGTATGATATGAGAACCATAATTTGGTAGGCAAGTTTATTTGTAGGTCTTCATATTCTCTTTGGAATTTGAAAATATCAGGCATCCTCCAGACCAGAAAGGGAGACCCATTAAAAAAAGGCAGAAATTGGCAAGATGGCAATAAAGTGTCACATTGTATGAAAAAATACAGACTGTCCAAATATTGTTCAGGCAAATTTCAACCTTGCCATTTACCAAGTGCCAAGTTAAACAAGAAAGCTATTTTGCCTAAGTCTCAGTTATTTGTAAACTGAGGTGTTCTGCATGTGTAATATGTATGTGAATTATATAGTGCACTTCCTTTTGTGGGGGGGGTACTAGGGATTGAATTCAAGGGCACTCAGCCACTGAGTCACATCCCTAGCCCTATTTTGTATTTCATTTAGAAACAGGGTCTCAGGGCCTCATTGAATTGCTTAGTGCCTTGCCATTGCTGAGGCTGGCTTTGAACTTGCAATCCTCCTGTCTCAGCTTCCTGAGCTGCTGGGATTGCAGGCATGCCCTACCGTGCCCGACTAGTGCACTTCTTTTGCAAAGATTTTTTGGTTTCATTTGTTTGTTTACCTCTCTCATGCTAAGCAAGGGCCCTACCACTGAGCAATAACCCCACTGCACAGTTGTTGTTGTTGTTGTTGTTGTTATTGTGTGTGCGTGGTGCTGAGGAATTGAACCCAGGGCCTTATGCATGCTAGGCAAGCACTGTACCAACTGAACTATACCTCCAGCCCCACAAAGTTATTTTAAGGATAAAATGAGATCAGTATTCAAAGGGCCTGGTGCACAAAATACACCATAGCTAAGATTATTGTTACCAATAGAAATGCTACATGGGTTTCCAGGTTCCTAGTTCAACTCTCTTGCAATTAAATCAAGTCATAGGATCATAGGATTTTTAACTCTTTAAAAGGTAGAAGAAATGGTTCCATAATATCTGCACTTCTATAAACAAACAGAAAAAGAGAATGTTAAGAGCAGAGTTCAGTCCTGAGAAAAGAGGCATGGGCTGAGCAGATGTCACCTGCCTTTTATCCCAGCTACTCAGTAGGTTGAGGCAGGAGGATCACTATTTGAGCAACTTAGAAAGACCTTCTCAAGATCAAACTTTTAAAAGGGTAGGTATATATCTCAATAGTAGGGCACCTGAAGCCCTAGGTTCAATCCCCAACATGGGGGCGGGGGAGGGGCTGTAGAAAAGAGACATGGAATAAAATGCCAAAATATTTTCTAGACTTCCTCATGACTACAGTTTTACTTTTACTTTTAAAATGAAACACAATATGAGTTTAGAAACAGTTTTAAATGACTAAAAAGTGCATTAATAACATGCAATAACTATTTTGGCCAACAGTAGCCATACATTTGAGAAGCATGTTATTTATTCAGCCAACAGGTTGGGCTGGGTTCATGTGTACCTGGATTTCTTTGCAACTTTATGGTTCCTAGGAACCCATGATTTAGAAACTCCCAGTAAAGTGCAATTGTCTTAAATTTGTGCAAAAAAATATTTTAAGAGATTGTTTAGGGGCTGGGGTTGTGGCTCAGTGGTAGTGCTTGCCTAGCTGTGTGAGGCACTGGGTTTGATCCTCAGCACCACAGAATAAACAAATAAATAAATAAAAGTATTGTGTCCATCGATAGATAGATAGATAGATAGATAGATAGATAGATAGATAGACTTTAAAAATCTTACGTCCTAGTCAGGCGCAGTGGCACAAACCTGTATGTAATCCCAGCTACTCAGGAGGCTGAGGCAGGAGAATCACAAGTTTGAGGCCAGCCTGAATAAGTTAACAAGATCAAAATATAAATGAAGCTGGGCGTGGTGGCTCACGCTTGTAATCCCAGCACTTAGGGAGGCTGAGACAGGAGAATTGCGAGTTCAAAGCCAGCCTCAGCAACAGCGAGGCGCTAAGCAACTCAGTGAGACCCTGTCTGTACATAAAACACAAAATAGAGCTGAGGATGTGGCTCAGTGGTCGAATACCAGAGTTCAATCCCTGGTGCCAAAAAAAAAAAAAGCAAAGTGCTGGGATTACAGGCATATGCCACTGCTCCGACTCCAGCTAAATTCTTCATAAATTCTTCATGTGATTACAGTATTTGGGAATCATTAGTCCAGAGGAGAGTATAGAGCTCTGGGAATTAGCATTCCTGACTGGCTCCTCATTTTTCTCTCTCTAGATTCTCATTCCAGTTACCTCCTTTCCCTCATAGTTTCTGGCTGAGAGTCAAACAAAATATCCACTTGGCCAAGGATGGTGGCACATGCCTGTAATCTCAGTGGTTTCAGAAGCTGAGGCAGGAGGATCGCCAAGTTCAAAGCCAGCCTCACCAATTTAGCAAGACCCTATCTCTAAATGTCTAAATAAAATATTAAAAAGGGCTAGGCGCGGGGGCGCAAGCCTGTAATCCCAGCACTTTGGGAGGCTGAGACAGGAGAATCACGAGTTCAAAGCCAGCCTCAGCAACAGGC
>PVHX01024436.1:0-24019 GCA_004024805.1 Geosciurus inauris
CCTTCCTATCTTTTTTGGTCATTTTACCTCAGTTTTGAGCACTTCAGCCTCCTGATCTTTCTCTTGAACACAGCAGGCTCCTGTTGGCCTTAGCTTGTCCCCAGCCGTGATCACCTCCATTCCTTCTCCTCTCAGCCTCTCTCTTGATGAGCCACGTTCCTGGTTAATCCTACTTACTCTTGAGATGGCAATTCACATACCCTTCTATAGCCAAGTCTTTTATGAACCTCTGAATTAGCCCAACCTATGCTGTATTCTCAGCTAGCCCTTATAATAAATAGACACACTCTCTTTTTTGTTTTTTTGGTGAAAATTTGATCCATCTCTGCCTTCCTCGCTAGATTCTCAGCTCTGTGAAGGAGAGATCGTTTATTTTTTACTCACTATTTTATTCTGTCAAGATCACCTAGTTCAGCATCATACAACTCAGTATGTTAAAAACAGGTCTTCTGATGTTAAGAACTCCTTTTTAAAATCCCATTTGTTTAAGGGAGGTCTATTTGGTCTTGGAAGTATGTGGACAATGAACGACCCCAAGAAAATTTTAATTCGGCATCTGTGGTATTTTTGCTGGAGATCAACAATGAAACCTACACGGGATGCTGATGTGGATGAGAACACAGGGTTGGGTTATAAACGCAATATTTAGCAATGAGGTGTTTTCTCTGCTGCTCAGGTAGGAAAAAGTAGGACTCAACTCACCCCAGTGAACAACTATAAATAATAGCAGTGGCATTCTTCTTTTGTGTCCTTCTTTGCAGCTGCTAATGCGCTCTGACAGCCAGCTCTGCTTCTTTATGTGTTCTCCCCCAGCTGTAGTGGTGATGGGAAATCAGGCAGTAACATGTTTGTGTGCCAATCCTCACCCAACCTTTCTAACAAAAAGAGCATTGGAGTGGATAAAATATTTTTGAATGAGATTTTTTTTTCTAACTTTACAATTTATAATTTTATCTTTAAATAATATATCGCAGGCATTCAATGTAAAGTTAGCTTTTGCCTGGGAATAATTGGACCACATACTGTTTCCATGAAAGGAATAATGGCAGTTTTTAAAGAACTAAATAAGTTGCAATATAGCATCAAATGAGTATTTGCTTTTATGTGGGTATGAAACACACATAGAAAGTCTTTTATGTTGTGGAGGGTATGTGCTACTCAAGAATTTAGTCACCAAGGTGGTTAAAGAAAAATCTGGGTGATTTTTTTCCTATCCAGATTCTAATAAGAAGCCAAGTGGTAAAACACCATTTTAGTAAAGGCTGCCAGTGCTCACTTCAGCACAGATTTATTTGCTCTGATGTAAGGTTTTAAAACTTGGGCAACTAGTGAGTTATTTGGAAGTCGATGTCGAGAATGGAAGTTTCCTTGAAGAAAAAAAGCCATAAGAGAGGTCAGGACCTCACTATGACCTCAAATGTAACTATTACCCTACTGGTTAGTTGAAATTGGAGATCAAAGACCTAATGTGCTAAATGTATTTGGCTGTGAATTGTTTCATGAAGCAGGTAAAAAAAAAAAAAAGTATTTGAGAGTGTGGCTTTTTTCTTTTTTGAGAAAAGTGTCTTTTACTCACTTTTAAAAAATATTGTGAACAGCATAATAAAATATTTCATAAAAATGAACTTCTTGATCTTTTCAATTCCTTTCACAGGTGAGGTGATCTTTATAGGTTGTATTAAAATAGATTTCTAAAGTATAAAAGTGCTCAGTTTGTGTTTTGAGTTTCAGCATATTGTAGGTTTTATGTTTTTTTAAAGAACTTCAGATTGGGAGGGGGAGAAAAATCCTTTTAACAAGCAACTTCTTTCTTTTTCTTTCTCTTTCTCTCACTTTGTGTCCTTTCCCCCCTCCTTTTCAGAAACAGGTTGTTCTATTATAGAACATATTTTTAAAACTGTAGCCATTGGGTGACTTGAATCAGCATCACCATGTACAGAGCTTCCAGATTCCCGAGCCACACTGGAGACTGGCTGGAATAACTCTTAGGAGACTTTGGATTCTGAATATTTTATCAGTTCCCCAGGTGATGCTTACACAATTTAAATTGGAGAATTACTCTTATAAAAGATGCTAAAAAATAAATAAACAAAAACAGGATGAAAATTGTCACCAGAATTTTGGTGACAAGCTCTACTCCTATGAAATCTCTCATCTCTTTAAAAACAAATGCTAACATCTTTCCAATTAAAGAATATTAGACTTGCCTTTCCTTTCAGGTTCTTTCTTTCTCTGTATCTCATTTGGTCTATGTCCTTCTGCTTATTCTGCTGAACATGGTCTTGTCTGCAACAGGGAGGAGGAGATGGAAGGAAACCTGCCCTTGGATAAGTTCTCATTTTTATTTCTCTTTTTCCATTTTTTTCTTGCTTCTTGCTTTGCTGCATCTTCCTCCATTCTATTTTTGCTCTTGGTTGTCTAAAGGAATTTAGGAAAGTAGAATTTGGAGCAAGTCACAGACAATAATTCATGAACAAATACAAAGAATATGGTAAGGACTGAAACAGGCGTTGGTATCAACAAGAAAACACCTTTATAAAAGCTACCACTGACTGCTTGAAGAGAGCAAGTAAAGTTTTAATAGTCAATCAAAGGGCACAAGCAAACAAAAGAGGTTTCTCAAAGAGAGAGAGAGAGACAGAGACAGAGAGACAGAGAGAGGAGGATGATTTTTCCTGGATGTCTCTCAACTCACATAATTTTTTTTTTCTTGTTGTGCAAGCAAAGGAGGTTTATAAAAACATCTCAGTGCAGCAACACAGAGGACATTATATTACAGGCACTTTCAGAGCACATTTGCAAGCAACTGTATCCATTAGGCAGCTAGGAATTAAAGTCAGAGACAGCAGAATTTTAATTAAATAATCTAGGTCTGTGCATTTTAAAAATGAAATTTCCAACAACTGCAACCTAGAAGACATACATGGGAATAGCACATCAATTTTGACAGAAGGGAAATTTCAGTTCTGTGCAAAGATTGTTGGGGAAATAGAAGTCAATCAGAGTACGAATTGGAACTTGGTGAATGAAGAGGAGGAATCAAAATGAATTAGATATTCCCATATACCTTTCTTAGCATGGAAATCCCAGTTAGAATCACAACCATACTGCCCGTTCATGATGTTTTAAAATTGCATTTTAATTTTCCAGTAAGTGCATACATTCCAGATGTGGATTTAGTTTTTCTTAGTGTAATTATTTTTGTTTATATATATGCCCTTTAGGCATAGTTATGGCATGAGTAGCACTGGTAGTCCTTTTCATGATTCTCAGAATTAGAAAGCCAGGTAACCATCAGGTTCTTATAGAGCCATTTCCATGACAGAACTATTCTGATTTAGTGAACTTTGCCCATGTATGTGCATTTTGTAAAATTTAATGTAGTTAGAAGAGAATAATATTAGCGGTCCAAAGGACTGGCCTTTGCTTTGCCTGGCATGGAGAGAACCACTTCATGTCTTAGAGTCTCAGTTTTTGCTACTTTGAATCTCAGGTGGCAGGTGGCAGGTGGCTCGTAGCCAGGGAGAAGACTTGAACAATGACATTGAACTAAAAGAGTCTCAAGGTCTCTTCCAGTCCTAAGATGATTTTAAATCTTTTCATTTCCTCAGGTGTTGTATAAATACATTTCTAAAAAGGTTAGCTCTGTTCCTTCTCTTTCGCGTTCTTTCCCTTGGAGTTTTGATGGAGCATCATAGTTCATACCTGGTTCTTTTAACTCTGTTTGTTTATAACCAGGCATGAGTAAAGGGGGGCTGGAATTTCTTGCCTCAATACCAGCATGTTCCCCACCCGACTGTGGGCTGCTATAAATCATTTTACTAGGTTCTATTTCCTGAATCTTTCTTTTAGGGTTGTGGGGGAGGGTGGGCCATAGAATTGGAAACAGATTTATTGAAAGGCCTTTGAGAATAAACTGCAAGGGATGGCCCAGCTGTTGCTGCTCCTGCATGACACAGCGAGGGATTCTCAGAGAAAAATACCAATAATTAGTTTCATTCGTAGGTGAAAGAAGGTCTTTGAAGATGTCTGGCATTAATTATATCAGTGGGCACTATTGCCATTTCCAGATCCTGCTTTTTAGGACCAGGCACTGTTAGTTTAGAGAAGATTTTACATCTCCTCTTTGGGAGGGCTTAGTTGGTAAGTTGAGACAGACACTGTGGGCAAGGTGAAACAATATGTCATGTCCCACTCTTGTAGAACTCATCCTTCAAAGTTGAACTATAGACCCTTGTGTCTGTATAACACAAACTTCAATTTTGTCCTAAGAAATGGGCCAACCAATTAAAACTACACTGAGAGTCCATCTCACTCTAGTCAGAATGGCAATTATCAGCAATAAGAGTAACAATAAATGTTAGTGAGGATGTGAAGAATAAGGTACACTCCTACATTGCTTGTGGGACCGCAAATGGGTGTAACCACTCTGGAAAGCTAATGGAGATTCCTCAGAAAACTTGGAATGGAACCACCATTTGACCCAGTTACCCCACTCCTTGGCCTATACCCAAAGAACTTAAAATCAGCATACTGTAGTGACGTAGCCACATTAATGTTTATAGCAGCTCAATTCACAATAACTAAACTATGGAACCAAACTAGATGCCCTTCAACAAATAAATGGATAAAGAAAATGTGGTATATATACACAATGGAATATTACTCAGCCATAAAAAGACTGACTTTATGACTTTTGCCAGTAAATGGATCTGGAGACTATTATACTAAGTGAAATAAGCCAATCCCAAAAAACCAAAGGCCAAATGTTCTTGCTGATATGTGGATGTTAACACAACAAGGATGGGGGAAAGAACAGAAGTTCAGTGGATTAGACAAAGGGGAATGAAGGGAAGGGCAGGGGACGGGATAGGAAAGACAGTGAGTGATTCTGACATAACTTTCTTGGGTACATATATGAATACACCACAGTGACTCTCCACACCATGTACAATCACAAGACTGGGATCCTAATAAGAAAAAGATGTACTCCATGTTTATATAAATATGTCAAAATTACTCTGCTGTCATATGTAACTAAGAAAAATAATAACAACAACAACAAAATAAATGGACCAACATTCCAAAGGGAGCAAGAATGCAATTATGCTTCCACCAGCTCATCCATTTTATCATTGATCAAAGTTTTCATACCACAGTGTGGATTCCAAGTACCTCGCTCAGACCTCACACAATGCTAGTTTCCATATTGCTCGAATGACCACTGGAATCTGCACTCATGCTTTGTGGAATGAACAGCTCCCAGTGCTCCATTGGCTCCCAGATTAGTGTCACTGGAAGTTCCTGGGTCCCATGTGACCCAGAGCCATCGAGTCTCTGGGTTCCACATGACCCAACAGACTTCTGAGTCTAGTAACTTCAATATGTGATGTGAACTAAGACCTGACAGGGCTCCAAGTGTGGCCAAGACAAATTCCACCCCTCCTTGGGTCTCCTACAACTCTGCTTTTACTGCTAGTAATTGTCATGATGAGCATTTTAATGAGCCTTCACTATATATTAAGAATGAAGGTTAGTACTTTTCATGTAGTGTCACATTTAATACAAGAATTTTGTCAAGTTCTTTACACACGAGGAAGCTGAGGCATGGGAAGGCAAAATAATGTATACATATCACACAGTACCCATCAAAGGTGGGTTTTTAGCCTAGGAAGTTCCAAGGTCCAGCTATTAACCACTAGTAATACTAACCTCATGGGGCCCCAAGAAGCTATGATCCAAGGCTCTGTTTACCTTCTGAGTTTCACTTTCTGACTTTCTTCATACTATTCAAGTTCCCAGTGTCGAGGGGACCTGAAGCCCAGACTCTCTCTTTCCTAATTTATTTGTCTGTTTCTAAGAATGACATGATCAGACAAATACATTGATTTATTTACCAGGAGATATTTAGACAACAAATTAGGCTTGGTGACTTGAAATCAGCCTTCATTATTTTATTTTCAAAGGGTCAGGAATTTGAGAGCAACTTAATTGGGTCCTTCTGGTTTGGATCTCTCATGGAGATAGGATGTCAGCTGCAGTCTCATCATCTAAAGGTTTGACTGCATCTCCAGACAAGGCTCACTCTTATGGCTTGGGCCTGGAGTCCTCAGTTCCTTGCTGAAAAGGTCATCCACAAGGCTGCCTGAACCTCCTTAAGACAAAGCAACTGTTGTCCCCCTGAGCAAGTGATCCAAGACAGCCCCAAGACAGAAGCTGCATTCTCTTTATAACCTAATCTTGGAAGTGACATACCTGCATTTTTTGCTGTATTATACTTGATAAACACACATCACTTAATCTAGCCTGTTCTCAAGGAGAGGGGAAAACTCCACAACTTGGAGGGAAAAGTGTGGAGAATTTATGGATATATTTTTATAAGGGGTTTATTTTTCTTCTATTTGTACATTATATAGCTATAAATAATAGCTGGGTTCATTGACAAAATCATACCTGCATGGAATTTAATTTACTTCATTTTGTCCCTAGTGCCCACCCTTTCCTTTCCTTCTCCCTCCCCCTATTCTCTTTCTCTCCTCTACTGCTCTTCCTTTATAGACATATTGTTTTGTTAAAGGTTGACTTTTTTTTAAATTATAACTTTCTTTTTATTTATTAATTTGTACATGGTGCTGAGGATCAAACCCAGTGCCTCACCTGTGCTAGGTGAGCACTCTACTGCTGAGCTATAACCCCAGTCCCTATAGATGTATTTTTAAAATTGTCATATGCAAGTACTTGAGAAGTTACTTCATTTGAGGAGGGCCTAATTCCCTCAGAGCTAAACTTCATTGATTGAGGCATCTATGGGATAAAAGAAAGAACTTTCTGTTTAGAGTTAGGTAAAACTGTTTCAAGCCAGGTTTTGTGATTTATTTTTTGTATGAACTTGGGCACTAGCTTTTGCTTAGTTTCCTGATGTAGGAAATAGGGATAATAGTACATTGTGGTTTGGATATGGTTTGTTCCCCAAAGGTTTGTAAATTGGAAGCTTGTTCTGCAATGTGGTGGTCTTAAAATGATGGAATCTTTAAGAGATGGGACATAGTGGATGGTAATTAGGTCATGGAGACACCACCCCCATGAATGGACGAGTGGTTTTTCATGCAAGTGGATCAGATTTGGGGGGACTGGATTTGTTCTCTGAAGAATAGGTTGTTATACAATCTGGAAAGCAGTATGGAGATTCCTCATAAAACTTGGAATGGAACCACCATTTGACCCAGTTATCCCACTCCTCAGTCTATACCCAAAGGACTTAAAAACAGCACACTACAGTGACACAGCCACTTCAATGTTTATAGCAGCTCAATTCACAATAGCTAAACTGTGGAACCAACCTAGATGCCTTTCAATAGATGAATGGATAAAGAAACTGTGGTATATGTACACAATGGAGTATTACTCAGCAATAAAAGAGAATGAAATTATGGCATTTGCAGGTAAATGGATGCAGTTGGAGAACATCATGCCAAGTGAAGTAAGCCAATCTCCAAAAGTCCAAAGGTTGAATATTCTCTCTGACAAGTGGATGATGATCCATAATGGGGAGAGGGCGTGGGAAGAATGGAGGAAATTTGGTCAAAGGGGAGGAGATATGGGGGCAGGAAAGATGGTGGAATGAGATGCACATCATTGCCCTCGCTTCATGTATGACTGCGTATATGGTGTGATTCTACATCGTGTACAACCAGAGAAATGAAAAGTTGTGCTCCGTTTGTGTACAATGAATCAAAATGCACTCTGCTGTCATGTATACCTAAGTAGAATAAATAAATTAAAAAAGAATAGATTGTTATAAAGAAGACTGACACTTCCTCTGAATCTTTCTTCCACACATACACCAGCCACTGTAAGGCTCTGTGCCATGAGACACTCATTGGAACCAAGCAGAGGCTACCACCATGCTATTGATTCTCAAAAACTGTGAGCTTAATGAATCTCTTTTCTTTATAAAGTTACCCACCCTCACATGTTTTGTTATTGCAACACAAAATGGACTTAGACACAGTTCTTTCATTTTTCTGTTATTAAGAGAATTTATAACTTACAATTTATGTCAAACTGCTGTGGAAAATTCATGCAAATAGAAAGTATCTCTGAATTAATTTTGAGTATTGAAAAGTTCGGTACTGGGCTTATGTCTCCTGAATAATATGGAAATAATAACTTTAGAGCATGAACACATCTAAAATTCTCACATTCTTCTTCATCTAGTGGAATATTTATTAAGTCACCAAAGTAACTTTGCAACAAACCTATGTCATTGGATCTATTGAATGGAAGCAAAGATATTGAGTGTATAACAATGCATTCATTTTGATAAAGACAAAAACAAGTAAGTGGATAGAAGCATTAGAACCATACAAATAATCAGGCAGACCAGAAACCAGCTGAGTATTAAAACCCTTAAAGGAAGGACATCAGTGCTAATTAGTAAATTATGAAACTCACACAGTTTTAAAGATAATTTCGAGGCACCTATTTCCCGTTAAAGAATATTGCTATCAACACTATCTGTCACTGAATACTAATGAAAACTTTCCCCATTCTTTTCTACAAAGTAAAGTCAACAGCAAATAATAAAAAAAAGTTGTGACTGTAAGGATTTTATTTGAAATCTCAACACAGTGAAATTTGCATAAATTCTAATAAAGCAAAATTAAAACCCATTAACACTTGTCTCTGGTAATTAACGTAAGCTTGCTGTTTTAAATGATTGTTTTAGACATATGGAGGGAAGTAGAGATGGGAAAAATGCAGAGCCATGGAAAAATATGAAGATTATAAACTAAGAATGATGTTACTCAGAAAGCCCCCAATTTGAGGAAGGAAATAAAAGTTATTTAGGCTTTTAGGAAACACTGAAAAATGCTTTCCATTTTATAATGTATAGATTCACTCAAGATTTTCACCAGATGTTTATTTTACAAGATACATATGACACTTACATTTATGTACATTAATGATAATTTATTACTCAATTCTAATTACTACCCTCTGGAGAGAACAGAAATGTTGACAAATATTGATTATTTAAAGCAAACTACAGAAAACCCATATTTTCCCATTAAAAAAACAAGAGAATTTAATTTTTTTGTAGTTTCCTAAATATTTGAAGAGAAGCCATAATACATGGAGAATTAATACTTTGAACTTTTTGGTACAATACCTTATATTTTCACTTAATTATTTATCATAAACAAAGCATCTTCTAAAATAGAAAACAAGTTTCTCTGGAAAGAGGATAAAAGATGAATTTGTGTTTAAAATATTTTGTCTAGGATCACTCATTGCAGTTGCATCCAAGTTACAAATAAAAAACAGTAAAAAGGCAGAGGGTAGAAAGAAAACAAAAGGTTATCTTAGTGTATGATGTTGGTGGTGATAATGATATTCAATTGATATTTATTGAGTGCTTACCACACATGTGTTAATGTGGAGAATCTTATTCTCCATTTGCAATAATTTAAAAATGATAGCTACAATTTATTGGATGTCTACTATGTGCCAATGTGTGGGCACTGTTGTAGGAGCTTTGGCCAAATTAATTAATTAATTAATGGTGCTGGGGATCAAACCCAGGGCCTTGTACATGCTAGGCAAGAACTCTACCACTGGCTATATCCTCAGCCCCACTCAAATTGTTCCTAATCTTTTCTATAATTCTATAAGGGATGTTTATCATTCCTCTTTGTTATGTGAAGAAATTGAAATTCAAAAAGTAGAATGCTCTGGTCACATATTTCATCAATGCAGAAATCAGGTTCAAATACAGAATTTGTCTTGTTCCTGAACCTTTCCCACCCCACCACTCTGTGATCTCATGTCAAATTAGGTTAATGATAATACTATTAACAATAATGAGATCAATAATACCACAACCGCTTTTACCCTCACCCTGAATAGAAATCTATCTCTAGGGAGCACACCTCTCCGTTGACAAAATCCTTGGGATGGGCAGTTATCATCTGATAGAGAGTTAGAAGATTGAAACACTTTCCCAGATAGTTTGTTTCACTTTAATTTTTTTTTAATTGTAGGAAAATACACATAAACATAAAAGTCACCATCAGAACCATTTGTAAGTGCACAGTCCGGCAATGTTTAGTACGTTCACAGTGTTGGGTAACCATCAGGACTATTCATCTCTCAAACTCTTGGCCTCTCAAAAATTAAAACTGTGTCCATGAAGCAATAGCTCATTCCTGTTTTCCTCCAGCCACTGGCAACACCTATATTCTATCTCTATGGATTTGAATATTCTAGTATCTCCTATAAGTGTAATCAAACAATATCTATATTTTGAGGACTGGTTTATTTCACTTAGCATTAATTTCAAGTCAAGGTTTTCCCATGTTGTAAGCATGTCAGAATTCCCTTCCTTTTTAGGGCTGAATGGTATCTTATTGCATGTATAGCTATAATTTGCTTATCCGTGCATTTACCAATAGACTCTTGGGCTGCTTCTGCCATTTGGCTCTCGTGAATAATGTTGCCGGGAACGTGAGGGTACAAATGTATTTTCAAGACTCTGTTTTCAATTCCACACAAGAGTAGAATTGCTAAATAATATGCTGAAACTATTTTCAATGTTTTGAGACCTGCCATACTGCTTTTTATGGTGGATGCAACCTTTTTATATTCTCAACAACAGTCCACAAGGGTTTCATTTTGTCCACATCCTCACCAACTTCTGATATTTTCTGTTCTCTTATAGTGGCCATCCAAATGGGTGGCGGGTGGCATTTTCTTTTGGTTTTGACTTACATTTCCCTAATTATTAGTGATGTTGAGCATCTTTTTTGTGAGCTGATTGGCCACATACATACCTTATGTTGAGAAATGTCTATTCCTTTGCACATTTTTTAAAATCGAATTTTTACTGTATGTTTTAAAATGCATATTCTCAATATTAGTTGCCTATCTGATATATGATTAGCAAATATTTTCTTTCAATACATGGGTTGCCCTTTGACTCTGTTGATAGTGTTCATTGATGTACAAAAGATTTTAGTTTTTCTGACGTCCAGTTTAGTTTTTTAATTTTCTTGCTCGTATTTTTGGTGTAATGGAATCATTGTTAAATTGAATGTCGCAAAGATTTTGCCCTGTGTTTTCTTCTAAAAGTCTTACAGTTTTAGTTCTTATGCTTGCATCTTGGATCCATTTGAGTTAATTTTTGTGTGTAAGGGTTCACCTTCATTCTTTTCCATGCACTGTCCAGTTTTCCCAACCATTTGCTGGGAAAAAGACTGTCTTATTTCCCATTGAATGGTTTTGCCAACCTTGTCAAAAATCATTTGACGGCATGAATGTGATTTTATTTCTGAGATTTCTATTATATTCCATTGGTCTGTATATCTGTTTTTATGCTAATACCATAATGTTTTGATTACTATGATTGAAGTAAGTTTGAAATCAGAAAATGTGAATCCTCCAACTATTTTGTTTGTGGGGGGAACCTAGCATTGAACTCAGGGGCACTGAGCCACTGAGCCACTGAGTCACATCCCTAACCCTAATTTATATTTTATTTAGAGACAAGGTCTCACTGAGTTGCTTAGTGCCTCGCTTTTGCTGAAGCTGGCTTTGAACTTGTGATCCTCCTGCCTCAGCCTCTCAACACCCTGGGATTATAGGCATGCACCACCATGCCTGGCCTTCCATCTGTTTTTTAAAAGTTTTTTTTTTTTTTTTTTTTTTTATTTGGGATCCCTTAGGATTTCACATGCATTTTAGGATAGATTTTTCTCTTTCTTGCAAAAATGTTGTTAGGATTTTGATAGGCATTATATTGAAGATTACTTTGGATAGTACTGATGTATCAAAAATATTAAATCTTCTAATCCATGAACAAGAAGTATCTTTCCTTTTGTTTGAATCTCCTTTAATTTCTTCCAGCATTTTTTTTTTTTGTAGTTTTCATTTTACATATCCTTCCTTGGTTAAATCAATTCTTAAATGTTTTATTATTTTTGATGCTATTGTAAATGAAATTGTTTCCTTAATTTCTTTTTTGATCGTTTGTTATTAGTGTATAAAAATGCCACTGATTTTTGCATGTGACTTCCTAGTTACTACTTAGTTAAATTCATTCATCAGTTTTAACATGGCTTTTTTAGTGGAATATTTAGGGTTTTTTATATATAAACCTATATCAACTGCAACAAAACAATTTTACTTTTTTCTTGTCAATTTGGATGCCTTTTGTTTCTTTTTCTTGCCTAAATGTTCTGGGTAAAACTTCTAGAACTGTGTTGAATGGAAGCGACAAAAACCTTTCCCCATTTCTCATCTTAAAGGGAAAACTTTCAGTCTTTCACCATTGAGTATGACATTAGTATTTTTTTTTATATGATATTGCAAAAGTTCACTTCTATTCTCAGGTTGATTTTGGTGGCTGGAATGTCCAAAGAGCAGGGCACTGGTTCTCTGATGAGGGCCGCTTGGCTGCCCAACAAGGCAGAGAAACAGTAAGAGAACCTGCCATGTTCTGAAGGGCACAAGCCCATGGAGGTGGCCTCACTTTGTAACCACCAGCTCCTGAGAGAGCTCACTCCGAGAGACCCACGCACTCCATGAGGCCAGAATCAGTCCATCCACAAGGGCAGGGTCCCCACAACCTAGTTACTTTCCACCAGACCCAACCTCTTGAAGGTCCTGCCACCTTGGTGTTATCACACTGGGGTCAAGCCCTCAGCACATGAACGTTGGGGACAAACTATTTCTAAACCACAGCACTTATTTTCTATCACGTGCTACCCATTTTAAATAATTTCTCCTTTCACTAATGTCAATTTTTGCTTTAAGTATTTTGATGGTTTATTGTTAGGTATGTAAATGTTCATAGTTGTTAGATCTTCCTGCTGTGTTAGAATTTTAAAAGCATATAATGTCCTGCTGTGTCTTCTATAAACTTTTAAAAATTTAAGTCTGCTTTTTCTGATATGAGTATAATAATACCTATTGTCTCTCTGTCTCTTTCTCTCTCTCTCTCTCTTTGGTACTGAGGATTGAAATCAGGGGTGCTTAACCACTAACCCACATCCAAGCCCCCCCTCTTTTATTTTTTTATTTTGAGGATCTTGCTAAGTTGCTTAGGGCCTTACTAGGTTGCCTGGCCTGGCCTGGAACTTGAGTCCTCCTGTCTCAGCCTCCTGAGTTGCTGGGATTACAGGTGTGCGACACCACATCCAGCTACCTGTTCCCTTTTGGTGACTATTTGTAATGGTTTTTGTTCCCCCTATTCTTTCACTTTTAACCTAATCACCTCCTACAGTCCAAAAGGACTCTTTTTTAGACAGTAAAATCAGGTATTTGTATTCATTCTATCTCTGTCTTTTAGTTGAAGCATTAAATTCATTTACATTTAAAGTAATTACTGATAAAAAGACTTCTCTTATTTTGCCATTTGTTTTTGCTATATGTTTTCTGTGTTCATCTTCTTTTTTTTGTCAGCAGCAGTGGGCGGAGGGCGCAGGTACCGAGGATTGAACTCAGGGGCACTCAACCACTGAGCCACATCCCCAGCCCTATTTTGTGTTTTATGTAGAGACAGGGTCTTACTGAGTTGCTTAGCGCCTTGCCATTGCTGAGGCTGGCTTTGAACTCGCGATTCTCCTGTCTCAGCCTCCCAAAGTGCTGGGATTACAGGCATGTGCCACTGAGCCCGGCTTGTGTTCATCTTCTATGCCTTACAGCTTTTTGTCCATTTCCTATAACACTGTCCTCTTTTGTGTTTAGTTGATTTTCCTTTGTGGTGAAATATTTAATTTCCTTTTCATTTTCTTTTATACATAGTCTGCAGCTATTGCTAATTTTTATGGTTACCATGGAGATCGCATTTAACATTATAAAGTCATGGCACTCTAGCTACTCATATGATGAAATTTGAATCATTATATATTTCGTGTCCAAAAATAGACTGAGGATTATTTTGTAATAAATTAAGACATGGAAAAATGTGCAGTTACAAATAAAAGTTACAAGAACACTACCTTTTATAATTGACCATATATTTATCTTTACTGAAATATTTTTTCTTCATAGGGTTTTGAATTACTGTTAGTGACTTTGCATGTCAACTTGAAGGTGTCCTTTTGGCATTTTTTGCAGGGCATGCGTAGTGGTAATAAATTTCCTTATCTTCCGTTTAGCTAGGAATGACTCAATTTCTCTTTCACTTTTGAAAGGTAATTTGCTGGGTATAGCCTTCTTGGTTCATAACTGCTTTCCTTCAGCACTTTGAATATAATCAACCCAATGTTTTCAGGCTGCCAAGGCTCCTGATGAGAAATTTGCTGGTGATGTTACCAAGAATTATAAGCATGTTATAAATTCCTTCTCTCTTGTCATTTTCAAGGTTATTTCTTTGTCTTGTCTTTTGACCATTTGATTGTCATGTGTCTTAGTGTGGGTCTCTTTGAGTTTATCCTACATAGAGATTTTTGAGCTTCTTGGGTGTCTATATTCATACTTTTATCAAATTGGGGAAGTTTTCAGCTATCATTTTTTATTTTTATTTTTTGGGTACTGGGGATTGAACTCACTGAGCCACATCCCCAGCCCTATTTCGTGTTTTATTTAGAGACAGGGTCTCACTGAGTTGCTTAGTGTCTCGCCATTGCTGAGGCTGGCTTTGAACTTGCGATTCTCCTGTCTCAGCCTCCCAAAGTGCTGGGATTACAGGCATGCACCACCACGCCTGGCTTTCCAGCCATCATTTATTTAAGTAATGTCTTTGTCCCTTATTCTTTCTCTTTTCTTCCTAGGACTCCCACAGTCTTGGTTTGTTGAATGATGTTCCTGAGGTTTGTTAGGCTCTGTATGGTTTGAATATAAAGGTGTCCCTCAAAAGTTCCTGCTAAAGCACGAATATTCAGAAGCGAAATCATTATATTATGGAGCCAGAACCTAATCAGTCCATCCTAGTTTGAATGAGCTAACGGAATGGTAACTGTAGCCAGGTGGGGTACGACTGGAGGCGGTGAGTCACTAGGGGCATAACCTAGAAGGGTTCATCTTCCCTGTGGCACCTTCCTGTCTCTTCCCCTGCTTCCCAGCCATCAGGAGAAGAGCAGTACTCTTCCACCACGCCCTTCTGCCATGATGTTCTGTCTCACTTGGATCCAGAACAATGGAGTCGGCCCACCATAGACCGAACCTCTGAAACTACGTACTAAAATAAGCTTTTCTTTCTTTAAGTTGTAATTGTGAGGTATTTTGGTCACAGTGACCCAAAACTGACTAACACAGACTCTGTTTATTTTTCTTCAATCGTTCTTCCTTTTGCTTCTCAGACTTGATAATTTCAGCTAGCCTTCTGATATTTTCTTATGCCTCTTTAAGTATGCTTTGGAATACTTTCGTGAATTTTTTCATTTCTTATTGTACTTTTTCAGCTCCAAAATTTTTTAAAAAATTCTCTGTTATCTTTATTGATATTTCCATTTTCATTCATGCAGAAACAAAATTGGAGAATTTTGTTCAGGAACAAAAATGGAGGATTAACATGCTCCATGTCAAACTTATTTCTTTGTACATTATTAGGGCTGTTGTTTTAAAGTCTTTGTTTAGTGTATCTGCTATCTAGTCACTTTCAGGGACAGTTTGAGTTTATTTATTTATTTTTATCCTAAAGGGTCCATCATTTCCTGTTTCTTTGTATGCCTTATTGTTTTTTGTTGAAAATGGGACACAGGGATCTTACAATGTGGTAACTCTGGAAATTAGACTCTCCCTCATTTTCCAGAGCTAGCTTGTTTTCTTTTTTTTCACCCCTCCCTTCCTCCCTTCCTTCCTTTCCTTCTGCCAGGGATCAACCTGGGTGTAAATTTAAGGTCTTCTCAACTCTTTTCTTAGCCTGTACTTTTCCCTAGGCCTGTGTGATAATTTTTTAAGTTCTCCTGTAAAGTGATTCCTCTTGAATGTCCTAGACCTTAAATATTTCACGCCCAAAAGGAATAAAAGAGAAAAACAAAGTGGGAAAATTATGCTGGCTCTTTCAATCCCTTGGAATTTACTTCAGCTGGAGGGGGAGGGGCTTCCCACATGGCTACCACTCCTGTGTTTGTGAATCTGCAATCAGATGCAGAGGTCATGGAATAGACCAGAGACCCCTGATGGTAAGAAGATAGGGTTCTTATTGCTCACCCTGGTTCCTGCAAACCGTGTTTGAGCTACTCCTGAACACACTCACAGCTGTTTGCCACAGGGCTGGAAGGTAGGAAATGAGTAGCTGTTACAGTGATTTGAGCTGAAATTGACCAAATTTTGCCACAATTTATTCTCTATTTATTCTCTATTTTCCATTGTTAGGGAGCAAGTCTTGGAGTAAACACTGTATTTCCTAAACAGTTATATAGACAGATTCCCCTGGTAGGATTTTTGACTAATTGGTCAGTTTTTTCCTGCTGCTTCTGACTTTGTCTTCTGAGAACATCCCTCTTTTATCTTTGATGGTTTCTGAGACATCAGCTTACTTGTAAGCACAGGAGTTTCTATGTAATGGAGGGGGAAAGCACCATTTACATGGGTATATTTGTCCATTTTTCATTACTGTTACCAAAACACTTGACATGAACAACTTGGAGGAGAGACTTACTCTGGCTCACAGATTCAGAGGTTTCAGTCCATAGTCTGCTGGCTCTGTTGCTTTGAGATTGAAACTGAAGTAAAGCAGAACATCATGACTGAAGAGCATGGTGGAAGAAAGCTTTTCAGCTCCCGGCAGTGGGGAAACAGCAAAAGAGAGAGAGGAAGGAGCTGAGGACCAGGAACACCCTCTGGGGCATGCCCCAGTCACTTACATCCTTCAACCATGCCCCTCCCATCAGAGTTTCCACAAGCTTCCTGTACTCCGTGCAGCTACGGATGGGCTAACCCACTGATGAGGTCAGAGCTCTCGGTGATCCAATCACTCTCCAGAAGCCCCACCTCTGGACATCTCTGCATTAGGAACCAAACCTTGAACACAGGAGTCTTTGGGGGACACTCCAGATCCTAACCGTGACAGGTGCTTACCAGCAGTTTAATGGCCGCTGGGCTCCAGAAGGAAAGAAGCAGCTTGTGTGTCTTTACTCATCTACATATTGTTTTGTGGGGGTTAACAAAAAAAAATAATTAAGACAAGTGTCTAGATCCTGAGTAAGTTTTAACAGCAGATGTGCTTTGGTTAATGTTTTTGTTGCGGTGGTTGTAGATCTGGACTGGATCTGGGCTGGGTTTGTGGTTTGCATTTCAGGATCTCTTGGTTCACATTCTACAAATGGTTTTCTTCTGCACTTGTGGCTAAGTTAAAATTCTTTTTGGCCTTGCAGGTACCTAAGAGTTACCTTTAAAAATTGTGACAGAGACCAAACTAATTTTCTTCTCAAGAAATACACCAGTTGTCTTTTGTACTAGAAACGCCATTATGTGAAGCATATTTCTTTTAGCATTGAAACACCATAGTCTCCAAAGGAACATGTGGCTATAGAGGAGCTTCTCAAACAATATTTAAGAGGTAGTCTTACTTTTGAAATATGATTCAGGGATATAGAAAGCAGCTCATTGTGCACTGAACACCCTAAGGGGGTGCTATTCAAAAAGTTTGCTATCTTCTTTAGCTAACTACACCAAGTGTTTAAGGAAACTGCTCTAAATAAATTAGTGAGAGCTCTTATTGTTGTTTCAAGAGTGTTTTATTTGTTATAGTTCTAGTGCAATAACTATTTGAATGTCCCTTTAGGGAAGGTTTGTAAAGGACATAATTTTTAAAATTGGAAAAATAGAGGAGAGAATGACTCAGCATTGGGAGATAGGATTTTAATTTCAAGTCTTCCTGAGGATGGTGGGCAGAGTGTTTAGGGGCCCTTTAGTTCAGTTTATCCTTCAAAGAATCTACGGCTGGTGATGTCTGCTTTGTACTTCAACATTCGGAAACCTGTATCATATATGTTACCAGTCTCATAAGAGGGGGTGTTGTAAATGTCTTAATCGTAACCTTTAATATTTGCAACGTGAGCTTCGGCACCTGTCTGCTGAGAACAACAGGAAATAAATTGAGCATATGAATGTATGTTATCACCAGAAGCTGTTTCTTTGGTTAGCTGTGCCACTTGAGCTCACTGATTCCCTTAAAAGCAGAGAGGCATGGAGAGGAAAGAGTTAAGATTGCCACAGAAGTGGAAAAGTTCATACTGCAAGGGATCAGCACCACCCATTGCCCTAGCCTCCCCCTTCAACGTGAGGGGTCTTTGATAGCGGCATGGTTTTGAAACCAAGAGGATGAGATGATCTGAGGGATGAAGACAAGCAAACGCCACTTGGAAATCAGGGACCACCTCTTATGCATCTTTATATAAGTCAGCTGGCATAGGCCTTTCTTCTAGTTTCAGTGCAAAAATCTTTTTAAATTAATGTGCCAACCTCGTGTGGTGGCATGCACCTGTAATCCCAGTGGCTCTGGAGGCTGAGGCAGGAGGATTGCAAGTTCAAAGTCAGCCTCAGCAACTTAACGAGGCCCTAGGCAACTTAGCAAGACCTTGTCTCAAAATAAAATATAAAAAGGGCTGGGGATGTGGTGCGGCAGTTAAGCACCCTGGGTTCAATCCGTGGTAGTAACAATAATAATAAAAATGAACATAAAAATAAATAAGATAATATTAGCGTGCCACTAAAACATTTTTATTATATTGAAAGTGGTACATTCTTTTTCAAAAAAATTTTTGGAATTTATTCTTTTTATATATACATGACAGTAGAGTGTATTTGGACATATTATACATACATGGAATATAACTTATTCTAATTAGGATCCCATTCTTGCAGTTGCGCATGATGTGGAGTTACCCTGGTTGTGTATTCATAGATGAACACAGGAAAGTTATGTCCCAATTCATTCTACTGTCTTTCTGTTCCCATTTCCCCTCTCTTGCCTTCATTCCTCTTTGCCTAATTCAATGAACTTTTATTCTTCCCTCTCCTCCTTATTATGTGTTAGCATCCACATATCAGAGAGGACATTTGGCCTTTGGTTTTTTGAGATTGGCTTAATTTCACCTAGCAGGATATTCTCCAGCTCCATCCATTTATGGCGAATGCCATGATTTCATTCTTCTTTATGGATGAGTAATATTCCATTGTGTATACATACCACAATTTCTTTTTCCATTCATCTGTTGAAGGGCATCTAGGTTGGTTCCAAAGTTTAGCTATTGTGAATTGAGCTGCTATAAACATTTATGGACCTGCGTCATTGTAGTATGCTCATTTTAAGTCCTTTGGGTATAAATCGAGGACTGGGATAGCTGAGTCAAATAGTGGTTCCATTCCAAGTTTTCTGAGGAATCTCCATACTGCTTTCCACAGTGGTTGCACCAATTTGCAGTCCTACCAACAACATATGAGTGTACCTTTTTACCCACATCCTCACCAACATTTATTGTTACTTGTATTCTTAGTAATTGCCATTCTAACTGGAGTGAGATGGAATCTCAGCATTTCTTTAAATGCTAGAGATGTCGAAATTTTTTTCATATAGTTGTAGACCATTTATTTGTATTTCTTCTTCTGTGAAGTGACTGTTCGGTTCCTTTGCCTATTTATTGATTGGGTTATTTGTTTTTTGGTGTTAAGTGTTTTGAGTTCTTTGTATATTCTGGAGATTAATGCTCTGAGGTGCAGGTGGTAAAGATACTCTCCCATTTTGTAGGCTCTCTGTTCATGTTCTTGATTGCTTCCTTTGCTGTGAAGAAGCTTTTTAGTTTGATGTCATCCCATTTGTTGATTCTTGATTTTACTTCTTATGCTTTAGGAGTCTTGTTGAGGAAGTCAGTTCCTAAGCCAACATGATGGAGAGCTGGGCCTACATTTTCTTTTAGTACCTTCAGAGTCTCTCTGGTCTAATGCCTAGCTCCTTCATCCATTTTGAGTTTTGTGCAGGGTGAGAGATAGGGGTTAAATTTCATTCTACTTCATATGGATTTCCAGTTTTCCCAGCACCATTTGTTGAAGAGGCTATCTCTTCTTCATTGTATGTTTATGGCTCCTTTGTCTAGTATGCGATACTGTATTTATGTAGGTATATCCCTGTGTCTTCAGTTCTGTTCCATTGGTCTTCATGTCTTTTTTTGTGCCAATACCATTCTATTTTTGTTACTATTGCTCTGTAGTATAATTTAATATCTGGTATTGTGATGTCTCCTGCATCACTTTTCTCGCTAAGGATTTCTTTGTCTATTCTGGGCCTCTTATTTTTCCAAATGAATTTCATTACTGCTTTTTCTATTTCTATGAAGAACACCATTGGGATTTTAATAGGAATTGCAATAAATCTGTATAATGCTTTTGGTAGTATGGCCATTTTGACACTATTAATTTTGCCTATCCAAGAACATGGGAGATTTTTCCATCTTCTAAAGTCTCCTTTAATTTCTTTCTTTAGTGTTCTGTAGTTTTCATTGTAGAGGTGTTTCACTTCTTTTGTTAGATTGATTCCCAAGTATTTTATTTTATTTGAGGCTGTTGTGAATGAGATAGTTTCCTGATTTCTCTTTCAGTTGATTTGACATTGGTATATAGGAATGCAATTGATTTATGTGTGTTAATTTTGTATCTTGCTACTTTGCTGAATTCATTTATGAGTTCTAGTAGCTTTCTGGTGAAGATTTTTGGGTCTTCTAAATATAGAATTATGTCATTGGCAAATAGGGATAGTTTGAACTCTTCTTTTCCAATTTGTATCCCTTTAATTTCTTTCTTTTGTCTAATTGCTCTGGCTAGGGTTTCAAGGACTATATTGAATAGAAGTGGTGAAAGAAGGTATCACTATCTTGTTCCAGTTTTTAGAGGAAATGCTTTCAATTTTTCTCCGTTTAGAATGATGTTGGCCTTGGGTTTAGCATGTATAGCTTTTACAATGTTAAGGTATATTCCTACTATCCCTAGTTTTTCTAGTGTTTTGAACATGAAGTGGTGCGGAATTTTGTCAAATGCTTTTTCTGAATCTTTTGAGATAATCGTGTGATTCTTGTCTTTAAGTCTATGGGTGTGATTAATTATGTTTATTGATTTCTGTATGTTGAACCCACCTTGCATCCCTGAAATGAATCCCACTTGATCATGGTGCACTATCTTTTAAATATGTTTTTGTATGTGATTTGTCAGTAAAAAAAAATGGTACATTCTTAACAAAGGCTTTCTGGATGTTGAACAGATTTGCTCACACTTACCACTTAGGACCTTTTGCTGTAAAAGTAAGAGAAAAAACATAAATCAGGATACCATTCCTTCCAATTTTCTGATTTCAGAGTACACAGTATATCATATTTATGTATTTTTGCCACCTAAATATACATGTGTATTATAATTAGTAAAGTTTTTCAGAGCTCATGGTGAAATTCCAGGCTGAGGCTAAAAAAAAAAAAAAAAGAAAAGAAATGCTCCAAGGACTGTCCTTGTTTAACTTTTAAGAATTTAACATTTTCTCAGGTGATGTGCATGTGCGGCAGTGTGTATGTGGGTAAGGTGTTTCCATCTGCTGCTCAGTTGTAGGAAGAGCTTGTAGAAACAGGTTTTATTTTCATATAACATTACTGTGTTGTTAAGTCTAACACAACGGCAGTGACCTAGAACGTAATGACAAATCAATACGGAGCTTCCAATGAGGGCTTTTTAAGGACTTTACTCTGTCAAAAAAATATCCGGCTTTGCATTAAAATCTGATTGAAAGACATTACCGTGGATGCCACATACCTTTATCTGCTAAAGTTAACACAGAAAGGAGCTTTTGTTAACCACTCACAGTATTTGCCTTTTTCTTTTGAACAGGCTATTATTTAATATTTGTTGAACCAGATTGGTGAGGTGCATAAACTGCTCACTGGGATGCACAGAACACTTTTCTCTATAGAATTAACTTGCACACAAGAAATGGTGCATTTTAGTGAGTCATTGCAGCCCTGAGAATTCTGCACAAATGCTCCTCACCTGGGAGAACTGCAGTGGGAGATGTTTTAAGAAAACCCCCCAAGGGTGAAATCACTTGAGGTCAAGATTTCTTATCTGCTACTTCAAATCCTTGTCTTCCTTCCCCTGGACACTCTCCTACCCCATTAACTTCTTTGGGCCTTTTTTTGCTTCTTTTTCAATTATCTGAGTAAAATACAGAAAACGAGCAGTTCTGCACTGATTTTTTTTTAACCTCTAGTAAATCATTGCATACGTGGAGTTGGTTATAAGTCATTTTCTAAAGCAATGATTCTGAAGCTTTTATCTCAGTAGTCACACCTGACAGGTAAGATTTATCCAAGCATCACGTTCCTTAATTCTTTCTTTGTATCATTTATGACACGGAAGAAAGAAGAGGAGGGGAGAAAGAGGGAGAAAATTTTTCAGTTTGTATTTGCGAATATTTATTCAGCAACACAGCTGTGCACACAAATATAGACTTTTTTTAATACCTAGAAGTGCAACATAGCATCCAAATTTATATGAGTCGCCTGAGATAGGCAAGCTGATTTTTAAAAATTGGATGTGATAAGAGTTCTATCAGTGTCTCTTTTCTTTTTTTTTTTGCATAAATCACATACTTAATGTTTCCTTCATGATTTTCAGCTTATCTTCCTTTAAAGTGAAACAAGACGAGTGCAGAAACTTTATTTTTCTAATTTTTATTCTCTTTACGTCTTTATGAATTTTTCTCCCATACGTAACAATTTTCCCCAGAGACTTGCTTTATTGGAAATGCATACATCTCGGTGTTCATTGAACTGATTCTGTCTTTTTGCATGCATATTCATAAGTGTCAGTGAATATCTAAATTAGATTACCTAATTATAAGTATAGCACATGTGACATAAACAGGATGAGGAATACTTAGTTTTTTCCTTTTAAAGTTCAAGTTCATATTTAGCTGAGTGTTGTTTGCTTGGCACTGCTGGTGACAGAAAGGCTTGAAGCCATAGAAGTGTATATCATTTGGGTTCTTTCTCCCTTCTTCTCTGTGGCTAGAAACATTCATTTCAGTCCAACTTTCAGATTAAAAATGCATCATGAAAACATTTCCAAATAAGCAGGCTGGTGTATGGAAACACTGAGAATTTATCTTTTTAAAATGATCCATTTAACATTAGCTTTTAATTCTCATTAGAATAACAATTCATATTTAGTACACACAAATTAGACAAAGTAGCAAATACATACCAGCAAAAGGAAGGCACAGTTGTCTAAAATGGATTAGCAATAAAACAAAATAAAACAAAAATGAGAAAGGGTGTATATGTATTTGGCAGAGGACGAAATTTCTGAAAAGGGAAAGTGAGCCATACTTAGTGAAAGTTATAAAGTCTTGCACGCCGCCCAAGTGCATAAAAGTTCCCATGTTTAAGATCAAATGAAAGGAAATAGGTTCTTGGCAACTTTATTTTATATTTATTTACTCATTTTTTTAAGTAGTACTAGGGATCAAACCTAGGGCCCTTGACCATGGAGCTACCTCCCAGCTGGAGGATTTTGTTTTTGACTAATCCTCCCATAGTTTTTCACTTAGATAACAAGTGGTAGAGATGGCAACAAGCCTCATATTCTTTGGCTCCAAAACCCATGTGTTTCATGCTACAACATGGATGGCCTTCGAAGACATTGTGCTAAGTGAAATAAGTCAATAGCGATGGATAGATATTGGGACGCTACTTACGTGAAGTCTTGGAGCAACCAAATTCATGGAGCCAGAAAGCAGAATGGTGGTTGCAAGCAGCTGGGGAGAGAGAGCAGTGGAGAGCTGACATTTCATGGGGACAGAGATTCAGGCGGGGAAGATGAAAAAAATTCTGGATGGCAGCGAAAGGTTCACAAAACATAAGTATATGTACAGCTACACACTTAAAAGTGGCTTAGACTATAAATTTATATTGCATATATTTAACTACAATTAAAAAAGATTTAAAAATAATGTGTTTTCCAATTTAACAGGTTACACATTTAATAATATGTGATCAATCTTTATTTAAGTAGCCAATTTGAAGTGAATTAGTAG
>PVHX01024437.1:0-24031 GCA_004024805.1 Geosciurus inauris
TCAAATGAATCAAATCTTTTGACAGAGTATAGGATAGGTTGGGTATTGTTGGACTTATGTGATGAGTTACGTGTGGCATAAACTGAGTATCGATCATATGCTGAAAACTGCTACAAGGTACACATTTTACTTTTAGCTTTATTGAGGTACAACTTGCTTTCAAATATGCACCTTTTCTTGGGGAGTGTGTGTGTGTGCTGGGGATTGAACTCAGGCACTCAACTACTGAGCCATATCCCCAGCCGTATGTTGTATTTTATTGAGAGACAGGGTCTCCTATGAGTTGCTTAGGGCCTTGCTAGGTTGCTGAGGCTGCCTTTGAACTCAAAATCCTCCTGTCTCAGCCTCCCAAGCCACTGGGATTATAAGCATGTGCCACTGTGCCCAGCTAAACATGTACCCGTTTTAAGTGATAGTTTGAGTTTTGACAAATGTGTAAATACCTCTACCAAAATCACATTATAGAATGTGCCCATGTTCCCAAAGTTTCCTTGTGCCCCTTCTCTATCCAGGCCTTGTTCGCTTTCCACCTTTACCCAAAGCCACTGGCAATCAAAGATATGCTTTTAGCCACTCTAGATTTGTCTTGAGTTTCCCCCAAACAACTTACTGTACTTTGGTTTTTTTTTTGCTTGGCTTTTATTCATGATTTTGAGATTCATGTGTTATCAATCGTTCATGATTTTTTATTGCTGATACATAGTCCATTGTATGACTATACTAGTTTACTTATCTATTTATTAAATACCAAGTGTTGATTTGCATAAAGCTATTAACCATTTGTTCTACATATTTTTCCATTTTTCTTGTGTTAATACCTAGAATTGAAATTGGTAGCCTTCTTTTGTATGATTCATATTTTAAAAACTATCAACCCCTTTGCTAACATGAATATACCATTTACACTCCTTCCGATGATGGGTGGTTCTGCTGCCTCCACATCCTTGCTGGCACTTGCTGTTCCAGTCTTTTTCACATTAGTCCTTCTAGTAGAACTGCAATGGTATCTCATTTTAGATTGTATTATCCTGATGACTGATGTCAATCATCATTTCACAGGCTTGTTGGCCGTGCAGATAATAGATATATAGGTCTCTGTGAATTGTCTCTCCAAAGTCTTTGCCCATATGTGTATATATTTTTTAATTCAGAGGAGCTTTTCATGCATTCTGGTGAAATGTCCACTGACAAATGTACATATTGGGGATATTTCCTGTCTTGGGGCTTCTTTTTTCATTAATGTCATCCCAAGAGTTGAGGTTTTTATTTTGTTGAGGTCCCAGTTTATCAGTTGTTCCCTTTACGGTTCATATTTTTTGGGTGTTCTACTTGAGAAATAATTTGCCTATCCCAAAGTCAAAAAGATCTCCTCTCTTCTCATGGAAGTTTCATAGTTTTTCCCTTTTGATGGAGTTAATTTTTATGGGTGATGGTAAGTGTGGATATCTGCTTGTTTGAGCACCATTTGTTGAAAATGCTCGCCTATTGAATTAAATTGGCACTTACATTAACAACGAATTGACAGTATATACATGGCTCAAAGTGTGCATTCTGTACTGTGTTCCGTTGCTCTGTCTCTGCTTGGACTCATACCATACTGACTTAATTACTGTTTTATTTTAACTACTGTTATTTGGTGTGTCTTGAGATTAAGTACTGTAAGTCCTCATTCGTTGGCAAAATTGTTTTCATCTTGGCAAAAGTGCTTTGCATTTTCATATACATTTTAGAATCGGATTGTTTTCAATTTCAAAGAATCTCCGGTTTTAACTGGGTTGCAAGTGAATCTATAGATGAATTTGAGAAGTGACTTGAATACATTGAATCTTCTAATCCATTTATTGAATATACATTTAGGTGTTCAAGTGCAGTTTTTAGGTACAGGCTTTGCACACGATTTCTACTATGAAATTAAATTTTCAACTTACTGCTTATATACAGAAATGGTATTCGTACAGAAACCTTGAAACAAATGTTGCTAAACTTGTGATTTATGGTATCTTTTTAATTGGTACATTATAATCATATAAAATAGTGATATTTATTGTGATGTTTGTATTTGCACATAACATAATCAACCAGTACTTCCCTTTCCTTCTCCCCACCAATCTCCATCCTTTACTGATCCTAGTATCTTTTAAATAGTTTTCCTAAGATTTTCTATAGACATGTTATGTGAAATTTCTTAATTTTGATAATATTAAGCCATAAATTATCTAAATATTTCTCAATATGTGATTGTAACTTTATTGACAGCAAAGCAAATTTTACTGAATCTTTCTTGGTTAAGAAAAGGCTCCTTTTTCAAAGGAGCAGTAGCAAGTAGTAAACTAAGTGGTAACAGTGGAAGACAGTTCAAGATGAAAGATCTTTGTTTTACTTGGCAATATGAACCCTTATTCATATTAATAATATTCAACATTAATATATTATTGAATATATATTAATATTCAAGTTTTAGTCATTAAACTGCTAAAACTACACTGTTCTATTTTGTGAGAATGCTGCTAACGAAGAGATAGACCATGAATATATGAATAATGCTGTCATATAAATTAAGGAACTATATTGAAAATAAAGAATTCCTTGAAAGATTTCAGTTAGAATTGGCAAATAAGGAGTTCACTATTTAATATAACAACATAAGTACTTTGTGGGCTTCTTAAGTAATACTTAGGTTTGCTAAAAATACGCAATATACGGTTGTTAAGACACTACTGCAATACTGCATCAAACATGTTTGGAAATGTTGGGTGAATTGATGGCAAAGATAACTTAAGTATCTCTTTACAAGGATGTATTCAGAAGTTGGTTAATGATAAAGAAAACTACATCACAGAAAAAAGTTGAGAATTTTTTTTACTACAAATTTAAATAATGAGCAAATTTGCTATTGTGGCAATTCTTCTAGTAAATGTGTAATTTGAACAAGGTGTATAGTGGAAGTCTTTTCAGTTTTATTGCTGATAAATACAAAAAGTCTGAACTAAATAAAATTATGAAGACTACATTGCCAACAAATGTTTGGAATTAAAACTTCGGATAGGAGAGTGTGCTCTGACAACACTATTGTAATAACAGGAGATTATTCCATGCACCAGGTGCATGGAATACAGACTTGAATGGAATTAGTGCTTTTCTTGCTTCATTGAAAGTTGTTAAAAATGTCACCTGAAGTCAACAGAATGCTTTTGCTTAGTAATTCATAAGAATTGTACAACATATAAAGGCAGAGATGTTAGGGATTATGTTTCCAATTATATAAGAAAACTAACCATGAAAAACATTGTGTGCTGAAGTATAGTAGGGAAGAATTCTTTGAAAAATGAAATGTAAAATAATCTCTCAATTCGTTTTAAAGACAATAAACTAATTTGTTCTTAATTCTTTCATTTTTTGGTACTGGGGGTTGGACCCAGGGGCACATAACCACTGAGGCTATATCCCAGCCTTTTTAAATATTTTTATTTAGGGACAGAGTCTCACTGAGTTGCTTAGGGCCTTGCTAAGTTGTTGAGGCTGGCTTTAAACTCTTGATCCTCCTGCCTCAGCCTCTCAAGCCCACTGGGATTGTAGGCGAGCACTATCATGCCTGGCTTTGTTCTCAGTTCTTGAAAGGTGTGGATCAGAAGCCAGACTGGTTTATTCCTTTGTTATCCTAGGTATTAAAACTTCCATGCAACAAAAAAGCAACATGTTTTTATAATGGCAGGTAAGATCAAAGAGCAAAAATGAAAGGTGAAAGTTTATAAGAAAAGTCTATAGATTGCTATGATATACTCCATGATTGAACTATAGGTATCTGTGGGTAATCTCAATGTTGCATATCTAGGAAATGTTCTCACCAGACAACTTAAGAATCTATTTGAAATTTTATTTTCCATTAAAAGACTTATACTGAGGAAATTTATGGATATAGTTGCTATTTTTTCATTCAGTGAAATTTATTCATAATCATTGCACAGGATAGATCTTGGAACGAACAACTATGAAAGGATTAAGGATATATTTTGAAAACACAACCTCATTTGCTTTCATTTTGGATGAAAGCTAAAAACTAATGTTCTGAGCTTGTCACAATTATGCTAAGACCTCATTTCCATCAAAATATAAAAACAATTTAAATGTACATTTACCCTAACCAAGAAGCAAGAAGCTTAGTTGATTCAACCTAAAAAAAATAAGCAAAAAGCTAATTTGTCTCATTAAAAACTTCGAATATAGTATATGCCACTTTTCATTATATGCATATTAGGTTTTAATGCTGACATGTAATGTGTGTGTGTGTGTGTGTGTGTGTGTGTGGTGCTACGGATCAAGTCCAGGGCTTCACACATGGTAGGCAAGCTCATCCCAAGCCAGAGAATGTTTCAGTTGTAATCGATTTTTTCAGTTGTAATTCATGTAATTAGCATGGGTGACAGAATTATGAGCATAATAGTGACTTTCTGTATTAATTGCCTTTATACTTGCTTTGACTATGCTTGTATTTTGTAATTGTTTCCTCTCACTGGAAGTTTTGTTTAATCAGATTATATTAAAGAATTTTGTGTATGGAGTTGAACAATAAAGTGCTTGGCATGTGCTTGTGTATCATTTATTTCCTTTACTAGTCATTAATTTTTATTGCATTTTAGGAAAGCATTGGCCAATGGTGGATTTGAAATGATAAGGAAACAAACCTGTCCTTCCACCTGGATAATTTGAGAAGTGCTGAGCTCAAGTTATAGTTTCTCCTTGAGCACTTATTTTGGGTGCCAATCACACTGTGCTACCCCCACCTCTCGAGAGGTGCTTGCAGGGTTCGCCTCTGGGTCTGTTCCGGGCAGTTTCTACAACATGACTGTTGGGAGTCTCCATTGAAGCCTTTGAGTTTGTCCACAAAGAAAGCTGACAGTAGAGGGTATTACCTAGAAATATGTTTTTGTCTGAGGTTTACTCAGCCAATCGCCATGGTGGTTTTCAGTGTGACTCTCCTGCCCCCGTTTTTATTGGTGCATTGTATTGTACATATTCATGGCATTTGTTGTTACATACTCGTGCACACAATAGAACAATATAATTTGGCTGATATCACTCCCTAGCACTTCCCTCATCCCTCCCACCCCCCACCCCTTGGTCCCTTTACTGATCTCCCTTTGACTTTTAGGAGATCCTTCCCCACCTTTTCCCTCTACCTTCCACATATGGGAGAAAACATGAGACCATTAACCTTCTGTGTCTCTTATTTCGCTTAACATGGTGGTCTCTCTAGTTCCATTTATTTTCCTGCAAATACCATAATTTCATTTTTCTTTATTGCTGAATGAAACTCCCTTGTATATATATACACATTTTCTTGATCCATTCATGCCTTAATGGACACCCTGGTTAGTTCCACAGTTTGGCTATTGTGAATTGTTTCAGCATAACTTTTGCCTCCACTCTGAGGATCCACCAAATCCCTCAATTCCAGCATTTCCTTGTTGACTCCATGACTGGGGTGGCTTTACAGGCCACTAGCAACCTCTTCATTGCCAAATGCAGGGACTTTTTTCTTTACTAATGTATAATAATTGTACGTATTCATGGGATAGTGTAGATTTTAACACGTGTACATCGTGCACTGGTCAGGATAATTAGCATTTCCTTCTGTCATTTGTTTATTTGGAGCCTTCTTGCTCCTCTCTTCTAGATCTTCATAAAATGTAATAATTGTAAATTCTTTCACTGTGCTGCAGAACACCATTTCATTCCTTTTAGGCAACTGCTTTGGTGCCTGTTGTCCCACCACCTTATCCTCTTCCCCCACCTTTCCTAGTCTCTAGTAATTACTATCTTTAGATTTTTAAGCATGAGAGAGAACGTGGTATTTGTCTTTTTGTGTCTGCCTTATTCTGTGTGATCCAGCTATCTCACTTTTGTGTACATATCCAAAAGATGAAATCAGCATATTAAATTTCTGCATACACATGTTGTAGCACTATTCACAGTAGCTAAGATGCAGAACCAATGCAGGTGCACATCAGTGGTTGAATGGATAAAGATAATGTGTATGTCAGTAATGGAATACTATGTAGCCACGAAACAGAATGAAATCCTGCTATGTCCAGCAACATGGATAGAGCTACAGGGAATTTTTTTGTGGCCACTTCCCCACCTTCTCATAAGGGAGGCCTTTCACCATTAGTCATTTTAAACTCTTCTTCCCCCACTGGTTCTCCTGGAACAGGCTTCCTTTTCTTTCTGGAAGCTTTCCTTCCTCATCTGCCCACATTTCTTTGATCCCTTTCTCCTTTCTGTACTTGTCCAGTGTCGGGCCTCAGTAGCCCATCTGCACAGGAATCACACCCCAACTCCAGCTTGCCCTGGTCATGCCTAGCGGCCCTTCAGGGCATCTCCTGTTGGCAAAACCTGCTGGTGGTCACCCAGTCTCGAGGCTGGGCTATGTCCCTTGCACCCATTCACTTAGTCTTGGAGGCTTGTTCTGGTGCTTGCTCTCTGTTGTCTGAGTACCTTCCAGCTTTGTTTTCACTATGTCCTGTGTAGCCTCAGGATGCCTTTCCTCTGGGCACTGTGAGACATTGCTCCCCATCCTACCTGCCGCTCATTCTCCACTTTGGCGCCTGAGTGTTGACTCAAAAAACAGATCTGATTCTGAACTGGTCTGTGGCCTCGGGGTGAGGCCCAGACCTTTTGCAGAGGCCATTTAGGTAGGACCCACATTATCTGCTACAAAACAAAATCTACCTGAATCTCACGGAGACTATGGGCAAGAATGTGAAAGCCCTTCTCTAGCAGAGAATGCTAAATGGAAAGAACAGCATGGCACCTTACTTACTAAAAGAGCCCTTGATGTTTTGCTTCCTATGGGTATAGTATTTCTAATGGCTTTTATAATTCCATTTCCAATTTTGGATATTTTTTTTCCCCCTCAAAGGATCATAAGTTTTTAAGCCCTGGATCTCCTCTTGGGTTGCAGATGGAACCTATTACTTGCTCTCATGGCTTTTTCTCCCTGAAGACTCTACGTGCCTTGTCTTTATATCTACCTCAGGATTCAGCACACAGTGAATATTTGGTTAATAAGCGAATCCTCCTGTGTAGTAATTAAGTCAATGCTTCTCAAATCCTAGTGTGTGTGGCTATATTAGGGTTCTCCAGAGAAACAACTAGTAGGACACAGAGGCAGAGGGGATTTATTATGGGAATTAGGGTCTTGAGAAGTCACATGCTTTCTGCAAGCTGGACACCTAGGAAGGAAATCCAGTGGTGCAATTTTGTCCAAATATGATAGGCCGAAGACCAGGGTAGCTGGTAGTGTAACTCAGTATGAGGCCAAAGCCTGAAAACTGGGGTGGGGAGGGGTAGCTGGTGTATGTCCTGGAGTCTGAAGGCCCAGAACTTTGAGCTCCGATGTCCTAGTGCAGGAAAAGATGAATGTCCCAGCTCCAGAAGATAAAGCATTTACTTCTTTCTTGAATTATCTGGACCTCAGTGGATTGGAAGATGCCTGCCCACATGGATGAGGGCAGATCTGACTCAATCAACTAATTAAAATGCTAATGTCTTCCAGAAACACTCTTGCAGATACACCCAGAAATACTTGACCAGCTACTTGGTTATCCCTTAGCTCACTCAACTTGGCACCTGAAATTCAACATCCTAGTGACTCTTCCAGAGACTTTGTTGATGTGAATGACACTTTAGTGGGTCTAGGTGGACAAAAGTTGTTCCTAGCTAGGTCTCAGGTGAGGCTGATGCTGACCCAGCAGGAATGTGCTTTAAATAACTGAAAATTAAACTACTGATCAAAAAATGATAGAGCACTCAGGTTCAGCCTGCCATTACTCTGGGGACTGGTACAGCTGTCATGCAAACAGTCTTTGCATGCCTACCTGGGGGAAAGTGTCTCTTCCTGACAGGCTGTGGCAACTCATCTGGTCTCCCTGCAGCTGTCCTTTTTGGAGGAACTCTTTCAAAGAACCACATGGGCACTGGAGAGGGAATGAAGTACCAGCCCACTCTGAGTCTGTACTCGTTAGATGAAAGGGCCCCACTGTGTCTGCATGGCCCTCCCGGAGCTCCTATTCCATCACCACCTCTGACCCCCGGGATCCCAAGGATCACAGTGTTGCTATCCCCACTACGCTGAAGAGTATCTTGAGGCAGGAGTGGCTGAGGCCATTTTGGAGTTTTTGGTAATAAACCTAAGCACCTTTATGGTAGAAAACAGTTCATAGTAAACTCTATCTTCTCACTTATCAACATACTTCACATACTTGTCATTTTTTAATGGCTCAGTGGTTACATTCCCTTAGGTTTCTTTGATAGGCCATGTGTGTAGCTTTTGCTCTGAGGCTGGCCACTTGGTACATCTCCAGGTGTGTGTGTGGGAGGGGGGGGCTGTGACTACCTGCTGACATTACCTCCATCCTCAACTTCTCGGCCCTGAGATCTGCCTTGAGTAAGCTTTTCAAATCACCAAGTCTCCTGGTCATAGTCTTATAGCCTGCTCTACTTAAAAAAATTTTTTTTTCTTGTTTACAATGGTTTTCCCCATTGTAATGACATCATCATTTGCAAGACTCCGCCAAAAGTTTGTCTCTGAGATCCTCATTTCCAGGAGGATGGCCTGTTCCTCTGTCTTCTCAGCATCCTCCTGGCATGTAGGAGCTCAGTAAAACCCCCTGGATGAGCGGGTGTGAGCCCTATAGCAAGCACGTGGATGCTGAGGTGTGCTTTCCACAGGCTCTACCCGTCCACCAGTGTATGCAAGAACCTGCGTAGGCCACGCACTGTTGTAAACCCTAGGAAACACAGAAGGGTGGATACAGCTCAAATTCCCTAGCAGGGTGAGGGAAGGAAACAGCCAATTACACTGCCCTATGGCAGGTGCTGGGATATGTGGAGCCTCAGGGTTTTGTGGGACCAGTCTGTGGCTGGGAGTCCACAGGAAGTCTCCCTGGAGACAGGCCTGAGTTGAGCCCAGAAAGGCTTCAGAACACTTCCTGAGGCTGGCTGCAGGCTGCTGTGTTTCCATAGCTGTTGGATGGGCTGAGCCCTTGCTGGCAGAATTCTCCTCAGCCTTGTGTGTGCTGGTGGGCTTTTATTTTGAGATCATCGTACAGATGATATATTGGGAAACCACATGTTCCAGGGAAAGCATCATACAAACAGCCCTGCCAGGCAGTTGCCTCCATGCTCCTTGATTATACACATCACTGACAAGGGCCATCTCTCCATCACATTTTGGAAGCAGTGCCTGCCCTGTGAGACAAAATGTACCTACTTGTAGAATTGGAGTCACTGAATTTTAGTTGAGCTGGAAGTGGACCTTGGTCAATAATAGTGACGCATTGCCCAAGATCAAAACGAGAAAGGCTGTCAAATTATGATAAGTTAGAAATTTGGACTTTAGTCCATGAGAGTTGGTGAATAAAGCTGCAGAGCAGAATAATAAATTACTAATCAGTGTTTTTTCTGAGTCATAGTGTGAGAGGGTGTCACTATTTTTTACTATTTAGAAAAGTCTTAGCCAGCAACAGGAGTCCTTAAGAGCTTCCAGACACTGGACATGCCATGTGTTCCTGGAATGACCACTCCTCACTCCCGTTTCCCCACATCCCCTGCATGCTTGCCCTACTTCATGAACCTTGTTTATAAGGTGTGGTTGAGATCTCTTCTATGTATGTGGCATTCTTGGAGTTGAAAATCTATGGAGGTCAATGGTGTATTCATGGTAGTATGTATTTGTCCTACAGAAGAATTCAATTCTTTTTTTTTTTTTTAATTTTAATTTTTATTTATTTTTCTCAAAAGTTGCATTTAAATACATGTTATCAAACATAACAGAAAAAAAACAAATTTTCAGAAGCTGTACACACTATTCACTGAAAATATTTGTTGAGGCAAATAGAAAAAAAATTATTACAATCATTTTTCTAACTTTGCACAAAATTATAAGCAGATTACATTCTTCATATTAAACATCTTTATATGCACTTTCAATGAACAGTATATATATATATATTTATAAGAATTCAATTCTATTTAGCTCTGCATGAGTGGATTTTATTCCTCATCTCCTTGTTGACAGGGATTTTCTCTCCTGAGATTTATCAGAGCTTGTGTTGTCATTTGGATTTCTTACAATTAATATACTCACTTTTCAGTCTATTTCTGTGTCATTTTGTGTGATTGTACAAGAAAAAAGGCAAATTTTCAAGTAATGAGAGTTTGGTGGGACAACATTAAGTTAAAAACCTAAAAATAAAATTTTTCATTTTGAAGTAATTTTGGACCTCTCAAAGTTGGAAATATAACACTTTCTACTGTATGCCCTTCTCGATTTTTCTCAAATGTTCTCATCTGAGCCATAACACAAGCATTGAGACCAGGAAGTGAACATTGCTATAATTCTATTAACTCTATATACTTTATTCAGACTGTTGATTGTCCTACTAATGCCACTTTTCTGTCCCAGTGTCCACTTCAGCCTCCAGTCCAGGATCATACATTTTATTTTAGTGGTCATGTCTCGCCTGTCTCTGGTTTGTGGCAGTTCCTCAATTCTTTTCATTTCATGACCTTGATGCTTTTGAAGAGTAATGACCAATTATTTTGTACAATGTTCTACAAGGTGGGTTTGTTTCTTTTTGATCAAGTTATGCAGTTTCTACAAAAACACCATGGAAATGTGTCCCTAGTATAGCGTAGGTAGAGGTACATGTTGCCCCTTGTCTCCTTATTCTTGCTGAGAACTTTGATAGGGAAGGTGCTGTCTGCATGTTTTCTCCACTGGAAAGTTACTGCGTTTCCCTTTGTCATTAATGAACATCTTGGCAGGAGATTCTTTGAGATCATGTAAATCCCGCTTTCCATCAGGCTACTATTTTCTCTTCAGCGATTCTTGCCCTCAACAATCGCTTGCTGTGGTGTTTGCCAAGTGGAAATTCTGGTTCCATCTGCACTTTGTAATTGGAATTCTCCTGTGAAGAAGAGCTTCCTTTCTGTTGATTTATCCATTTATTAATATCAGTATGGACTCATGGGTACTTGTTTCATGGGTTTTAACCCATTACAATCATCATTTTCTTGCTCAGATTGATTGAGATTTGACCATTGGGAGATATTTAAAGTTGACCTCTATATCTTCTAGACTTTCCCTAATCATATTCATATATATACACACATGTGTATATATATGTGTGTATATATGTGTGTGTATACACATATCTTATTTTCTAATATCTTAGGAAGTTTCATGTTTGTTTTTATACCTTCTGTGCCTCATTCTGGAATTGGTCATTTCCCAAAGGATCCTGTTTCCTTTTAATGGGTGGAGAATGGTGTGTAGAAACCAATATCTTAGAGGTCGGATATACTCATGGATACTGGAGTATTATCGGTTTTATACTTTCTCAGCGCAGAGCTAGGAAATACATGTAAATAGATATCTACCTAAAACTTTGTATACTGATAGGATCTCTTCTAATTCAATTCCTTATTCTACTCTCACTTTTCCCTAATTGTAATTCCTTCATTTTACTCAGTCTTCAAATACAACTAAAACATTTTCAGAAATTAATCTGTGTGTCTGGAGGGAAAAAACCCTACTAACTAGAATAATTATTGTGGAGTCTGTTAGCTTTCCAGTGTCTAGGGAAGATATTGTTTTCAAAAGTTACTAGTTTTTTTTTCACCCTCCCACATTGGTATGGTTCCAGTGTTTATTGGTAGTACAGTTAGATGCATTTCTTCCTCTTTGCACTCAGTTTTAAATTCCCTTCATATCCTGGTTGGTTTTTTTTTTTTCTTTGCTTTTTGAATATGTGAGACACTGACCTATAGTACAAAAAGGACTGAGAGGTGCTATTTCCATGTCATCTCATTCCTTCTCTACACCTCATTCCTTCTCATACAGGTAATTGGTCTCTTTTGGTTTAATATTTCTTGTTGCACAAGTGAGCAGAGAAAATAAACAAGTATTTTCTTATGTCCCTGTACCCCTCCTTTTTTGTTAAATACGAAGGGTAACATGTTTAGGCACACACTTTCCCTTCACTTTTATATACAGACTGTTCTGGAAGTCACATCAGTTCATAGAGATCTTTTTTTTTTCCAACAACCTCATTGAACTTCATCAGGTGGATGTGTCATAGTTTATTCAACTCTTACGCATGAAAAGCTACTTGGGTTGTGTTCAATATTTTTCAATTAGTGCTGCAATGAACAACTTCATACATGGGTATTGTGTGAGTTTTCATGGTGGGTGTATTGTCAGGGTGAATTCCTAGGCATAAAAGATGGAGTACATGCAATTTGGATCTTGCCATATTCCCTCCAAAAGACTGGTAAAGTAATCTGAATAGGACAACTTACCAAGTTGCGACTGCATGTGACAAAGTTGGTCATCTGGCAATTGGGCATTGAGATTGGCATAGGTTCCTCTGTTGTAGAGGGAACTTGACCCCTTTCCCTTCTCTTCATTCTGTCCTCTAAGAGCAACAGCCCAGTATAAGGGAAAAGTAAAGTTCTGAAACTAGGTTGGGACTTATATCATGAACTTGCTTTTCCCAACGCATCTGGGGGACTGTGAGCTGCTGCTCTTGATGGTGTATGAAATGACCTCTTATTTTAGGGAAGGAGCATGAGCTGGGGATGGGGTATTGGTAAAAACATCTTGGTTTGAGGTCTGCCTTAAGTTTTAGCAAAATGACTCCTAAGGAGGCGTTTTGTTTAACCTCCCTCAAGATGAGAATGACAAATAGCAATGTACGGAAAGTACTTTTCATGGTGTCTGGTTGGGTTGATGTGGTTGATCTGAGTAAATCAGTTGTAAATGGAAAAGTAAGTTACTTCCCTTCTCTACCCTCTAATGCTGTTCAGTTTATTTGAAGTAGGAAGAGGAATTCTAAATCACTCCATTGACCATGAGGCAGCATTTAAAATGCCTACAAAACATAAGCTTTGCTTTGCCTCAGTGTTTCACAGCTTGGCAAAGGGGGTGACTATGACAGTTTGGGTCTTTGCCTCCTCCTGAGTTGTCCCATTCCAGGTGAGCATGCCCTTTCAGTGTGTTCCAGAAATGGCAGGCATGTCTAGGTAGTGGCACCAAGGCTCTGTTCAGCTGCAGCAATCACAATCACAGCTTCTTCATCTTTTCTACAAGGTTGAAGTTGAGGTTGCACTTTACTTCTAAACAAACTTCTCCACCTGTCCCAGGATTTCCTAGTGCCTGTGGTTGCATCCACAGCAGTTGGGTCTCTGCTCTGTCCTGGCTCCTGTCCTGGGGTACGCTTCAAGGACTGGAGCTTCTCACTAGGACAACAGATGTTAAAGGGTTTAGGATTGGCCGGGGAATTATCCACAGTTAACCGGACTGCAAATAAGGGAGTGAGCCACCTGGACTGAGCAAGATGTTTGAAAACCAGACCTCACAGTGTGTGGCAGCCACCCAAAGCTTGCACTTGGGGATCCAGAGCGCCAGGAATTTGGCCTTCCTGAGCCCCCAAAAAGCCCCAGAGGTTACAGAATGTCACATCCTTGTCAGTCTGAAATCACCAGCAACACGAGGAGCCAGCCATGAGTCAGGCTAGCTTTTAATAGCTTTGAATCTGCGTATTGATTTCTCCTACTCGGCAGCTGAAGTCTCTGTGGGCATTTTCCATTTCCAACGTGCTCCTTCTCAAGCATCCCCAGTGAGGCCGAGGATAATTCCTCATTGGCAAATGTTGCTGCCCTTTAACACACATGTCCTAACTTGAACCCATTTTTGAATGGAAAGGCTTTTTAAATCGGTCTGCAAGTACGGTCCTGAAGGAAAGCCTCCTGGTTGGCTCTGGCCAGTTCACGAGCTCAACTCGAGTTATTATCCACCCCCTCACGGGTTCCCAGTGGACTTCAGTACATTGAAGATTGTTAAATGTCTCCATCTCTTGCCACCAGAATGAGCTATTGAAAGGCAAAACCTGGCTTGTTCATCTATTTGGCGTTGTCATGTCCATCAGCACTTCCCAACAAAGTTCTACAGGGAATGATAATGGCTGACTGGGGTCGAGGCAGGGAGAGCAGAGCCTGTCTTACACTTCCTTTGCTGGGGAGGTCAAGAGGGTGGTGGAAACTCCTAGAGCTTTGCCTGGGACCTGCTATGATCACATGAAAGATGTTCCCAAACAACACCTGTGTAGCTCCTTTTTGGGTTTGGGATGAATTTGTAGGCATAGGCCATGGCATTTTTATGGTTCAGAGAGGAGGACTCTGGATACACCTGTGGCAGTAGTCCTCAAAATGGGACCTCCAAGAAGAGTTGGGACAGGGCCCTCACTGCCTGCCTCTGCTGAAATGTCAGTCTTTTTTTCTTAGGCTTGTTTTAGAAACTCATCTGGACTATGCCCTTTACTTCGAGTGTTTCCGTGACTAATATAAATGTAATGTCTCATTTCCTATATCTTTGGGTACAAAGGATACTCTGCATGGACTACATTAACCTGTGGATCAACACTGTGCCACTTTGGCTACCCTAGAGTATGAGCATGTATCAGAGGGGCTCAGGCCAGAGCATCTTTAGAAGATGTGTCGTTAGGGCTGGGATTGTGGCTCAGTGGTAGAGCACTTGCCTTGCATGTGGGAGGCACTGGGTTTGATCGTCAGCACTGTGTATAAATAAATGAATAAATGTCAATCAACAACTAAGAAAAGATGTGTCATCATCTATATGTCTTTCTGCTGAATCTGGGCCTGATGTACGACTGGGCTGTAGAATGTGACCAATACTGAGCATCATCAGCTTGACTGTAATTTGTGGAGTTTTGTTTTTCCTACTTGAGCTGGTCTTTTCCAACAGGGTGGCAGTCTACACAGGTGTAGACTGTGTACTGAAAAGCTTGGAGTGGTATGGACCATGTTTCTCTTCATCTGCAGCACAGCCATCAAAGGGATGGTGGAGATGGAAGCTTCAACCTCAGAAAATACTCCAAAATCTGACCTGAACTAGCCAATGCCTATGATGGTTATTGCAGCATTATTTAGAATACTGATCTGAAATCAACCTCGATGTATAACTCCAAAAGGAAGAGTTTGTTATTTACTTCATGGAATGTCATGCAGTCACTAACATAGTAGCAACCTGGAAGAAAAGGTTGTCATTAAGGTAAATAAAAGGATTCACATTTAGCTGATATGCACATGAAAATGCAAATATTAGCAAGAAACTGGTTATTTGGCTGCCATTGAGGAAGGGAATCAAGGAGCTGGAGGGACAGGAATGCTTTTTTACCCTACCAGGACTTTTTGGCTCCAGTGGGCATCCATTGCTTGGTGTATGGGTTTTTTTTCTCAGTCTCTAGACTTGTGCTGATTCATATCCCAGACATCTTCCTCCAACTTCATAAAAATATTGCTCTTTGTTACAGCAGATAAACAGTATTTCTAAACACTGTTAAAAAGATGCCAGTATTTTTCTCTGAATCCTTAACTATTGAGCCCTTCACCTTTTCCCTTTAAGTTGAGGGTGATGAGCACTTGCTATACCCAGCTGGCTGCAGCAGAGCTTCCAAGGATTTGGCAGGCTTCTCTCCATCTCTTCCTATCTTCTCACCCTGGTTTTGCAGGCAACTTTTTAGGCTGTCTCAGCCCCCTAATTTATCTTCGTCTTTCATAGGTGATAAAAGAGTTTGTAGAGAGTATTCATGTTGGGCAGGGTGAAAACCTTTTGTGACAATGAGTTTTTTTTAACATATATTTTTTCTAATTAAGTTTACATAATAGCAGAATGCATTTTGATTCCTTGTACACAAATGGAACACAACTTTCTATTTCTATGGTTGTACACAATGTAGAGTTACACCATATGTGGAGTCATACATGAACCTAGGGCATTGTCCATCGCATTCCACCATCTTTCCTGCCCTCAGGACCCATCCCTCCCCTCCCCTTTGACCAAAGTTTCTCCATTCTTCCTGTGCCCCCTCCCACATTATGGATCAGCATCCACTTATCAGAGAGAACATTCGATCTTTAGTTTCTGGGGATTGGCTTGTTTTGCTTGGCATGATGTCCTCCAACTCCATTTACCTGCAAATGCCATGGTTTTATTCTCTTTTAATGCTGAGTAATACTCCATTGTGTATATATACACCACAGTTTTTTTATCCATTCATCTGTTGAAGGTCATCTGTTGAAGGGCATCTAGGTTGGTTCCACAGTTTAGCTATTGTGAATTGAGCTGTTATAAACATTGAAGTGGCTGCATTGCTGTAGTATGCTGTTTTTAAGTCCTTTGGGTATAGACTGTGGATTGGGATGGCTGGGTCAAATGGTGGTTCCATTCCAAGTTTTCTAAGGAAACTTCATACTGCTTTCCAGATTGGTTGTACCAATTTACAGTGCCACCGGCAATGTGTAAGTGTGCCTTTTCCTTCACACCCTCAACACTTGTTTGTATTCTTGATAACGGCCATTCTGACTAGTGTGATATGAAATCTTAGTTTTGATTTGCATTTCTTTAATTGCTAGAGATGCTGAACATTTTTTCATGTATTTGTTGATTGTATATCTTAGAAGTTTCTGTTCAGCTCCTTGGCCCATTTATTGGATTGGGTTGTTTTTTTGGTGTTATGTTTTTTTGAGTTCTTTATATATCCTGGAGATCAGTGCTCTATCAGATGTGCATGTGGCAAAAATTTGTTCCCAGAATGTAGGTCTCTGTTCAGCTTACTGTTTCTTTTGCTGAGAAGTTTTTTAGTTTGAATCCATCCCATTTATTGATTCTTGATTTTATTTCTTGTGCTTTAGGAATCTTGTTAAGGAAGTCGGGGCCTCATCAGACATGATGATGATTTGGGCCTACTTTCTCCTCAGGCTCAGAGTCTCTGGTCTAATTCCTAGGTCTTTGATCCACTTTGAGTTGAGTTTTGTGCATGGTGAGAGATAGGGGTTTAGTTTCATTTTGCTGCATATGGATTTCCAGTTTTCCCAGCACCATTTGTTGAAGACGTGATCTTTTCTCCAGTGTGTTTTTGGCAACTTTGTGTGACAATGAGTTTTACTTATGATTTTTTTTCAACTGCCAGGAATCCAATAACTTCAAATTTCTTTGTACAGTTGGCAGGGTCTGTAAGGTCAGGGCTGGCTATACCCCATTCCTCGAAGAACTTGGAGCTAGGGGGTTGCTGGGAAATGGAGAGAATTGCTTTTCTTACCTATAAGTTGATGAATGGCAGTGCTTCCTTGTGACACTGAGGGGGAGGGTGCCAACATCACCCTTCCCCCACAGGTGTGCTCAGTGATGTCAGTAATTTTGCTGATAGCCTTGGCCTATGACACTGCTCTGATCTCTCCGCACTAATGAGACCTTGTAGGAGGGAAAAGTGTGGAGTGAATGTAGAAAGCCTTATTTAATCATCAACATTCAGGTAATACTGGGTAATAGTATGAGCTTGGTTAAAATTTAACAGGTTTATAAAATGTTGTAAGATACTTACTAAAAACTCTTAGAAATCACTTATTCTTGACTTTTAGAGTGTTTGTGATCACTCAGTTATTTTTACATTCTTCCAAGTTTGATTTTGTTTAAACACTACCTAAAATCATTAGGAAATAGCAGGAGTTGGGCCCTCTGTCCGCTCTCAGTTCCCATTCTCCAGAGTAGTTGCTTTCAAAGCTGATTATCATGTCTTATCTCCATAGTTCTACGTAATTCATCACACTTTTTACATGTAGAGCTTTGGCTTTTAGGTTTTTTTTCTTTTGACTTCCTCAAATAAAAGGTGAGTTTTGCTCTTCTCTATCACACTCCCTGCCAGACACATAGGTATGTGTGCACACAGATACACACGCAGATGCACACACAGACACAGGCGCACACGGGAGGAGAGGCACAGGTACCAGAGGCCTCCACCATTCTTCCCTGACCCTCTGTCTTCTGATTAATGGGTATCTGGTATTTACATCAGGATGGCATCAGCGTGGCTCTCACCCAAGTTAGGTAGTAGACTATGATTGTATTTTTCCTTTCTTGTAGAATTTGTTTTCTTGGAATTAATATCATTATTTTTCACATGCTTGCTTTTCTGTACCTGTTTATTCCTGAACTTTGACAAAGGAAAAAATTACTCTCAATGGGTTTGGATTTACCAGAAATCCCATCAGCTCAAACTTTTTATGGTGAACTTTTATTCCTGAGCCTGTGCCTCCAACCTCTGTCTTGTCCCTACCTCTTCCACCTGTTTTTGGTCTTTATAGTTAAGGCTCAGTTGGTTCCTGGCTGTCTGGCATGGGAAAGGATATTTCACATCTAACTGCAAACTTCAGTCCCTCTTTTCAGCCTTGCCTCATACTAGCTTTTAGAAAGACCCCCACTTACTATGTTCTCAAGCCCTTTGGCAGTGTGCGTCATGGACTGACTTGGTTCTTACTGCCACCACTTAGGTTTCAGAGCATGTGCTCATTTATTTCTCCTTGCTCTTCAAGCCCACCATTATGAGGTTCACATTTTACAGAACGAAACCCACAAGAGCAAACAAAGCTGGAGAGGAAATGACAGCAGAGCAGGGGTATCAGTAACATTTCTGAATCCAGAGGGCATGTACCCAGTCTGTCCTGATCAGCTTGAGGTCTTCCATTTCTCATTGATTTTGCCCAGTATGTGCCTTGCAGTCCCATTCACAGCTGCCCTCTCTCAGAGCTCTGGAAGCAATTCCACCTGCCTGATCCCCAAGGTCTCAAGGAAAAAAAAATAAGAATTACTAGGGAAGTATTCTAGGATGGGGTGGGAGGAATTGAAGTATTTTCAGCATTTTATAGATCTTTTTGTTTTGAGCATATCTACATAATTGTGCTATAACTGTCAATGTTCTTTCAGGGGAAAACTTCAATACAATTTTAGTCGTCATTTAGATGCTGGCAATATTTGGTCAAACTTAAAACTGTTTAGGCATAATAGGTAAATATTTAGCTTGAGAAAGAGTCAATTTTTAAAAATAGTTAAATGGAAGCCATGCTCTGGGCCCCGCTGTCCCCGGGCTCTGGGATGAGTTGGTGGTCACTGGAGCGTATGTTGAAGCCTTCCCGCACACACCTTTATTCTGGCCACAGTTACCAGATGGGGAGAAGGTATAAACAGATTGGGCTGTGACCTTTGGGAGAGTGGCAAACTCATCCCTTTCCTTCTGGAGTTTGGTCCTCCTCTTATCTCCCCTCCCTGCCTCTCTCCAGGTACCATGTTAATGGTTGGAGCCACTTAAAACTTGAGTCAACTGGGTGCTGTAACTTAATGCAGAAGATCTGCACATAAATGTAAGGCCATGTGCCTCCCAAGTGTGCACTTGCATGTGTTCTGGCATTTAGATTTGCCATCCCTGAGGACCTGTACTTTTCCGATGTTTTCCAGGCCCCCTGTAGAGTTAATGGGCTTCTGTTCCCGTTGAACTCCTTTTGTCCTGAGCAGTGAACGGTGACAGGTCAATGCAACTCTGGCTCCTGGTGCAATTATAATTAACTGTGGGCCTCAAACAAATCCCTAGCTATGCATGATTTTAGCTCTTGCATAGTCTGTAACAAATCAAGTTCTGACAGCGATTGGTAGTTTTCTGACAAATGCATATTGCCCAGGGAACTAGGGTTCAGGCTGTGGACTTTATCAGTTGTACCAGCTAAAGGATTTGCAGGCTAGATAAGCTGATAGTTTTTCTTTTCTTCTTGAGAGATGGAAGAAGAGGCCACCATCGAATGTGTAATGCATTAGAAGGCATTTTGAAAAGAAATGGTCTTTTCTCATAAAACAATATGGGTTTCTACATCATGAGTGAGAATGAAATAGATCAGGGTGTACATTTATCCATCTCATAGCGAAAAAAATCTGCTCATTGAGGCTGTCCATGTGCCTGGAGATTACTAGAAGGGGCAGGATAGGGGTTATAGCCTGTGTGCCCCACAAGGGTGACAGTATCATTGGTGCCAGAAATGCTTCTTGAACTGCTTTCATCAGTTTGAGCTCTCAGGGCTGCATCAAGGTTCGTGAGAACCCTGCTTGTACACACCCCAGCTCTTTGTCCACTCATGCAGAACAGAACCCTGACACTGCAATTACCGTCTTCCCTCTGTAACGGGTTCACAGTGCTGCTTGGTGCTAACCAGTAGGAATCAGAAGAAAAACACCAGTGTTAAGCATTGACTTTCAAAGGAGGAGTCCATGCTTTCCTGTTTGGTACCTGCACCTTTGATTTCAAGAAACAGAAGCTTTGGAAAGATGGGGGCAAGGGTGAATGGAACACAGCTATGGTTGAGTTCCAGCAGGTCAGAAAGTGGGATGTAAGGCAGAAGGGTCAATGTTTTGGAAGTAGAGTGGTTTCAAGGGAAGAGCAGCCAAGATGGGTGTGACTTGGGTGAGAAAGGTAAAACACTGAAGATATTTTTCTGGATATGGATGCTTTTTCAGGAGATTTCAGTATGGACTTAAAATGACATTGAGAATCAGTTCGATGTCTGGCTTGCATTTTATACAGCTGTGCAGATAACTGAGGTTGAGATCATCCTGTGATAGCTGTCATGTGACCTCCCCGTGAAGGTTGCAGCTATCGGCTTTGGTAAGTTGTTCACTGGGAAGAGCATCTTCAGATGTGGTAATGAACATAAGCTTCTGTGTTTAAAAAAAAAAAGCAAAAAAACAAACTGGTTTTTGCAAGAATTTTGGCTTAAACTTAAATACTAAAGGTGTCTGAATCCAGCAATACAGTTTTCAAAAAGGAGCAGATGGAAAGGAGAAGCTTTTGTAATTTGCTTATTGGTAGAGTTGGAACCAATTGCAAAGAATTGACAGTCTTGCTGGAGAGGATAAGAATGAGGGACCACAAGAGCAGCTGGTTGGAGTGGAGGCATGTGTCTGTGTCTCAGGTGCTCTTTTGAGTTGTCCCTGCTGTTTCTCTGGAAGAGATCCCCAGAATTTACGAGAGTTAGCTCAGGATGTCACTGCCTGGAAAGAGTCTAGGGCGAACTTGTTTTTGCTTCATCATGTTGGGTAGTAGGCTAAGATCTATGTAGACCAATGGCAGCCGCCTCATCTATTTGCTATTTAATATCCTAATGATTCTGAACATTCAGATGACTTAGAAAGCCTTGAACTATAGTGAGGGGCAAGTTCTGGAGCTCTCAAGAAGGAGGGGAACATTTTAGAATGCATAGCAGAAAAAGGCAGCCATGGGAGGAGCAGGTAGCCTCCTGCACCTTCTAATCCACCTGTTCCCACATACCTGTATCATGAGTGCTCTGGGTTAAAACCAAGAGACTAGATGGAAGCAACAGCTGGTGCAGTGTCAGTGGTAAGTTGGGATTGACTGGAAGTATTTGGAGGTTCAAAGAAAACGTATATGCTTGTGAGAAGATCTCTGAAGTGAGAGAGGAGGATAGGTATGGGCCTTTCCAGTGATAGGGCTCAGCAGTGAAGGAGAGGGGCTTGGTTTGGCCTCCCTCTGGTTGCTTTATTGTGATGGCTAGTTCTTTTTTTTTTTTGGTACTGGAGATTGAACTTGGGGGCACTCCACCACTGAGCCACATCCCCAGCCCTATTTTGTGTTTTATGTAGAGACAGGGTCTCACTGAGTTGCTTAGTGCCTCACTGAGTTGCTAAGGCTGGCTTTGAACTCATGACTCTCCTGTCTCAGCCTCCCAAAGTGCTGGGATTACAGGCTTGCGCCATCGCGCCCAGCTTATGATGGCTATTTCAACCCTTTGCTCCTCAGTAAAACGAGATCTGAACAGTTTAAAAAATATTTTTTGGTACTGTTTGCTTCCAACCTCTTGCCTGCTCCTGACCTTCATGAGTACATCTGCGTTTCACGGTTGCTGCAGAGGTATAAAGATCAGAAATGAGGCTTCAGTGTTACTGAAGTAAAATAAGTGCTCACTTATGTTGAAGGCCTCTTATCTGGCTCTCTGCTGGCCTGTGACCTTGTCCTGCAGTAGGGACATGGGACAGTGTCAGGTGTTTTAACAAGGCATAGTCATTTGTTCAGTAGAAAATCCATACTTTGTCCCCATGAAAGCTCCAAGGGGCTCAGTTGAATCACTTGGGTGACTTGGCTTACGTGGGTCTCATGGATCTCTCCTACCACCTGTATTATGACCATGTGCATGTTTCCTTTGACACGGGTTTTGGAAACTGGGGAATTTCCCTGAGGCTACTGAGTTTTTTCTTGACTGTGTTGCCTTCTGCCCTGACCTGGCTTTGCCCATCATGACGGTGTTCTAACCAGCCTGGAGTTGAGTGAAATTTACCTGTCTGTGCTTTGTGAGAAAGTCATTCTTTAAGTTGTCCTTCCTCTACTTTATCTCCTTGCCTGTTCTTCCCAGAAAGTCTTTTTTTAAGAAGAAAAATATATTTAGTTGATTGATCTTTATTCATTTTATTTATATGTAGTGCTGAGAATCGAACCCAGTGCCTCACGGATGCTAGGCAAGCGCTCTACCACTGAGCGACAACCCCAGACCCCCAGCAAGTCTTTATCAACTATCTACTACTGCTTTGGGGAACAGGGTCTAGCCTAAGACGAGAGACATCATCAGCAATAAAAAGGAGCTGGCATTCTAGTTGGGATGATTAACATTCACAGAAAAGCAAATAAGATGGAACAAGATAAGGTGGCTAACCTGTGCAGTGTGGATATTAGCGTGGGAAAGCAGAATGGTCATGTGATACATGAGGATATTTGGTCCAATGAAGGACCATGTATATGACAGGGATCCCAAAAGATAATGAAACTAAAATTTATACTGCCTGGTGACATCATAGTGGCCACAGTGTCATAGCACAAAGCATTATTCACATGTTTGTGGTGATGCTGGTGTCAACAAGCCTCATATGCTGCCAGTCATATAGAAATACAGCTTATACAATTATATAAAGTGTGTAATACTGGAAAATGGTCATAAATGACTATTATTGGTATATTTTCATTGTTTTAGAGCATACTTATAAAAAGTTTATTGTAAGACAGTATGCTATGTTACATTGGTAGTCGCTCCATAATCTTGTATTTATCGCATCTCTTTGCATCCAAAGGCTACATTGATTGGCCATCTGGGTGTGTCCATGATGTTCATACAGAAGCACTAATGACTTTGCTCAATGTGTCAGTTACACATGGCTGTAATCTGCCGAGTTTGATATGAACAGGTTCTGCGAAGAGTATTGTAAGAGAAATTGAATGAAATCCTACTCAGACCTAGAGCTTAGAATTGGTTGAAGGGCTTCTGTGACTGGGCTGCCTTTAGGGACAGGCTGTCTGGGGGACTTAGATGGCAATTGCCAATTTGTCTTCCCATGAAAGCGTCTTGTAGAATGGTCACGTGTTCACAGATGGCCCTGGCCACCTGCAATGCAGGAGAGAGATCCCAGCAACCTCTCTCATCCTCAGCCTTGAAGTAGGTAGGGAGGAGGCCAGGACAAAATAGGGTACTAGATGATTGCATATACAAGAAGGGTGTTTTGGTTTTTGCATTTTAAAAAGTGCACTTAATTTTAGAAAAGTTTTAAATTCCCAGAAAAATCACAAAGATAGTACAGGATATACCTCTGCTCAATTACCTGTTATTACCCCTATTAACAGTTTACATTAATAAACTTTTGTCACCCCTGATTTTACCTGAAGTCCCATACTTTATTTATGTCCCTGTTGTTGTTACATAATGTTTTTCTATCCCAGGGTCCCATCAAGGACACCACATTTAGTGGTCATATCTGCTTAGGCTCCTTTTGGCTGTGACAGTTTTTCTTATTTTGGTGTTGAAAATTGTGATCAGTACTGTTGGGTATTTTGTAGAATGCCCCCCCCATTTTGATTTTTTTTTTTCATGTTTTTCTCCTAATTTGAATGGGGTAATGTGTTTGGGGGAGGTAGATCACAGGCAGAGTAAGTGCTGATCTCATATCAGGGGCTCTTGCTGTCAATGTGATTTGCCAACACTAATACTGACTTTCCGCACCTGGCTGAGGGAGTGAGGTCTCTCTATCACAAAGTTTTTTTTCTCCCCTTTCCATACTGTGCTCATGAGA
>PVHX01024438.1:0-24016 GCA_004024805.1 Geosciurus inauris
CAAGGCTGATGCTTCTACCTATGCTCTATCACCTCCCAGTAATAAGATTTCATTATTTGTCTTTTCAACATTTTCTTCTCCCTTATAGAAGGGCTGTTTGGTCAGAGATATTTGTATACTTATCCATAAAGTTTAAAACATTTAATGAGATTGTACATGTGAATCAGGTAGGAAAGAAGAAGCTGCCACTGGGCATAGTGGCACATGCCTGTAATACCAGTGACCCTGGAACTTGAGGCAGGAGGATCCAACACTTGGAGGCAGCCTCAGCAACTCAGTGAGAATATGTCTCAAAATAAAAAAGGGAGAGTTTCCTCAGTGGTTAGGCATCCCAGGGTTTAATCCTCAGTACCAAAAAAATGAAAAAGAAAAAGGAAGCTGCTAAAAAAATAGAGAAAGTGGAGTTAGACCAAAGCATAAAATTAATAATCATATCTATTTGCAGGACTAGCAGTGAGGTAATGTATATATTAATTAGTTTAATTTAATCATTCCACAATAATTACCAAAGCATCACAGTATCCCCAAAATATATACAATTATTATTGTCTGTGGACAATAAATAAACAAATTTTTAAAAGTTTTAATGTTGGATATTGGAAACTTAAGAGATTTTAACATTTCTCCACTCTTTAGTGTTCTTTTTTTATTGTTTTCTCTTTATTTCTGGGAGAAATAATTAATAACACAGTGAATAAGCATGTTTTATTAGTCAAGATATTAGTCAAGAGTTAGGTTTTGTTGGGGTAACACACAAAAATCTCAGTGACTTTAAACAAATATTTCTTACTTCTGCTATACATCCGTCTTTGGCTTCACATCATCCTCACTCTTGAAACCAGATTGATGAATTCATATGTCTTTAGAGAATCACTACTCAGCCTGGCCAGTAGGAAGGGATCATGGTGATTTCTCTGTGATCTCTTTAAGCAGGTATAGGCACCTATGTCCTAGGGTCCAAATGCAGTTCACCATCTGTTTTTTTAGAATGCATCTGTACTTGTTTGGGTATTGTCTATGGAAAGAGTGAAATAGTTGTGAAAGAGACTATATGTGGCCCAGAAAGCCTAAAATTCTTATTGTCTGACTCTTTACAAAACAATAAGTTTGCTAATCACTGTTCTGAAGGGTTCTTCCCAGAAGTATACACATATTTAGCCACATTCTGCTGGTCAAAAGGAGTCATGTCGCCAGTTTGAATTCCAATGAAGAAGGAAAGAGCAATCCTACTACCACATGCTGAGAGAATCACACTATGAATGAGTACCCCACGGTGATTTTCATTTAAGAACAGAAGTTCTTAATGAGCCACCACTTCAGATAGTTAAATTCTACCTGTCCTCCATTTCTCAGTTCCTGCATCTCTTCTTCATGGAAGTTCACTCAGTCAGCCAAATGTCCCTACTGAAGGCTTACACAGCCTAACAAACTCCTTCTATATAAGGCCTTTTCACGGTTGCCTACTTTTCTTCATAGATTTTCATATATGGACTTTAGTACATTTGTGATGCTAATGTCCCTCCACTAAACTGAACTAAGTCTAATTTTGCTCATTGTTGCCTCTCTAGTGACTAGCATTACATTTTACACGGTATTTTTTCAAAAAACGTTGTTGAATGAATATATGCATGAACGTTTATGAAAAAGCCTTATATGATTTGAAAAATGGAAAGTTTTAATGTTTCCCTCAATGGGAGTATTGTGAGAATTACAGACATGGATGTTGGATACCTAGCACATAGTGTGCTCTCAGTAAATGATAGCTGCCTTACTATTATCTTTCATTGTTCCTTTGTACATATGTGCACAGTAATATTTAATCACAGTAATATTAGTTGTATATGAATCTATAGACAACTGTAGGAATAGGAGGGAAAGGAAGAAGAAGAAGAGAAAAAAGGAGGAAACTTATTGACATTTTCTGCAAAAGCGAAGTCTGATGTTGATCGTTTACTGAAAACACTAGAATCTTCTAGTTCAGCTCAGGATATAGTTACCTAATTTTTGTCTCTTTGGACTTAGGGAAAAACCTAAGAGGCTTATCTAGAAGATCAGGTATATATATATAAAAAATTCTATTCTATCAACTCAGTGGTTGCCACTGACAGAAGAATTTAGACTATTCTGTTGCAGATAGGCATTTCTGTTGACAATGAACTGTGTTTGGCAGACACTGTTGATTACCAACTTACCACCCTGATGACAATTCCCGCCTCCTTCCTCACTAGTCTGACTTTGTTGAGCACCTTCCCTCCTTTCCCTGTTTTCCTGCTGGTTTGCTCATTGTACTGTAATGATGTGATGTTTGGAACTGCAATAGTTATGACCGTCAGCTCACAAGCTCGCATACTAAGAGGGGCAGGACAGAATCATGGAAATAATATGGGTTCTTAATGATATAATTGAGCTGTGATTAAGATCCTGGAATCATCAATCCTCAGACCTCTTTTTGAAAATTAAATGCTTCCCTTTTTATGCCATTTAAATTAGGTATTCTGTTATGTGTAACCTCCAAACTCAAAATCAATAAACCATGACCGTGGCACTTAAAGTATATAAACATTTTTTGTCTCAGATCTATTGGTAAAATACAAATAATAGAGGCTGGGGTTGTGGCTCACTGGTAGAGCACTTGCCTCACACATGTGAGGTACTGGGCTTGATCCTCAGCACCACATAAAATAAATAAAGATATTGTATCCATCCACAACTAAAAAATATTTAAAAATACAAATAATAATAATAAATTTTTCTGAAGATTAATTTATGCAATCCATATACAAGGGAACGGCTCCACCATAGCATGCAAGTGACCTTCATAGTTCACATAGGCCATGTGAACAAGGCTCAACTACAGTTTGACCTGTATCTGGCCAGAAGACTTTGTAACCCTCTCAGGGCAGGATTGTGATGGCTGTCACAAGTCTTATCCTCCTCATCTTTTTTTTTTTAATATTTTTTTAGTTGTTGATGGATCTTTATTTTATTCATTTATTATTTATATGTGGCGCTGAGGATCGAACCCAGTGCCTCACGCATGCTAGGCAAGCACTCTACCACTGAGCTACAGCCCCAGCCCTCCTCCTCATTTCTTGTGGGAGGCTGCATTGAGGCAGCTTGTCATCTATCACTCAGGTTCCAGTGAGGCATAAGACTCTCTACCTGGTCCTACCTTGCTAGGTACAGGTGCAGGCTTCTGCACACTTTTACAAAACTGACTTATTGATGATAGATTGACTCACTTCTTGGGTCATCTATCATCTGGCCCAAGTTCAGTGTTACCTCAAGGGTCCAAGAATGTATGAAGGTGACAAAATGTTAACCTTACTTTCTCTCCCCCCCCCATTTTGGTATTGGGGATTGAACTCAAAAGTACTTTACCAATGAGCCACATCCCAGCCTTGCATATTTTTATTATTTATTTATTTATTTATTTTTGGTACCAGGGATTGACCTCAGGAGCTCCCAGCCCTATTTTGTGTATGTGTGTGTGTGTTTTTTTTAATGTAGAGACAGGGTCTCAGCTGGGTTGCTTATCACCTCACCCTTGCTGAGGCTGGCTTTGAACTTGCAATCCTCCTATCTCAGCCTCACAAAGTGTTGGGATTACAGGCGTGCGCCACCGCACCCAGCTTGTATATTTTTATTTTGAGACAGAGCCTCCCTAAATTGGTGAGATTGGCTTTGAACTTCTGATCCTCCTGGTTCAGCCTCCTGAGTTGCTGGGATTACAGGTGTGCTCCATCATGCCTAGCTCCTTACTTTCCTCTTTACAAGTAGTAAACTGAATCCATTTGGGTTTGTTATCTATCTCCTTGCAGGTAGATGTATGGAAGTGTCACAAGCCAACCTAACAGTTGCCACTTTGCCACTGTTTATAGATGCTTGTCAGGTATAGAGAAAGAAGTCACTTCATAAATTTTAGCTAGGTGTTACCATTGTATTAAAAGTGTTATGATTATGTTACCTAAAACATTAGTTTTCTCTTATATAAATAGGATATGCATGAAAAGGAAATTATTTTTAAGCTGTTAAGTGCCATTTATATACAAGCCTAATATTTAGCACTTTTCTGAGAAAAAAAACCTATGGAGACATAGGCTTTATTCATGGTTTTGAGTCATGACTTAAGGAAATGATACTTATTTTAAATATTAAATGCTATCATATTTTATTGCAAAAGACAATTCAATTCTGGTACAGAGAGTCCCGAATTATGGGTCTTTATGACTTTAGTCATATTGAAATCTTGTATCATAACTGTAGGTCTTGTTTTCTGACCTAAGTAATCTATAGATATTCTGGTTTGCTGAGATTAATTCAAGTTAAAAAAATTAAATCCTATATAAGAAAATTATTGATTCTTCTAATCTGCTTCTCTAGTTCTAATACTCACTCTCAATCTCAGGGAAAGATATTAAACATTCTCTGTTCCCAGGCTGCGTGCAGAGATGAAATTTTAAAATTTCATCAAGGCAAATGGTCACTATGAAAAAACCCATCATGGAGCATCTTTTAGATGACAATTCAGCATGGTTTGAAGCAGTGTTTGGTTTTCAAGATGATTTTACCTATTAGAAGATTGGCTTAAAAGCAATTACTTTTTTTCTCATTCAAGCAAGGAATCTACAAATCTACTTTAAAGAATAAAATCCATTTTTCTCATATCCAGAGTGATAACTTTTAGATTATTTGTATATTCATAATTTCATATAAAGTAGCAACTAAAATTCTGAGCAAGAACAGAGAGAGCAGTTGATGGAAATATAGTAACAGGAAGCTGATTCTTAGTACACTCACTGCTTTGTGTTTTGTGGGAAATATGTGTTAATCAGTTTTTCAACAATGCGTTGTCTTTATCAAGTGTATTTTACTTGGAGATATATGTTTATATTTTTAAAGATGTTTCTTTTCTTTTATTAAATCTCTTTAACTCCCAGAACAAAAAGAACCATTTTTTTATCACAAGGAGTTTGATGTTCTGCAAAAATATCATTTTGTCAGCAAGAAAATAATATATTTAATTTAAGTGTATGCTTTTTTAGCTCACAAGGCAAACACATTGGTTTTATTAATGAAACTAAGGTGAGTATTGTTTATAAAATTTTCAAGTCCATAATTTATAAACTATTATTTTTACATCACTAAATGACTAACAGTACTTAGCCCAAATTTAATAATAATGATGGATTTAGACTATGAATCTGGACAGTAAAGCACCTGGTGGGAAGTAAAAACCTTATTTATTTTATGTGTGATTATTATTCAAGTTTTCTCCATTTATGTATTAAAGAAGGATATGACATTAACAGATTTCTAATATTAAAACTTTCCTTGCTCTCTAGGATACATCCAGCATGTATGTGTATGTGTGTTAATTTATTTTAGAATTTTAATTTTAAAAATTAATTTTAGTTTAATGGATTTAATAAGCTATGTTTAATAAGTTATATTTAGTTAAGAAGTTTGCTTCTATATTTGAGAGATTAACCTGAGATTTTTCTTTCCCTGTTGCCCTTGCCAGGTTTTGACATTAAGTTTATCTTACTATCATTAAATTGTTCCTTCTTTTTTGATTTGCTGTAAAAGTTATACAATGTGGGAATCAAATGTTTTTGGAATGTCTGTACTTTATACCTGTCTAGTTACCTGAGTCTTGGTGTGTGTTTAGTGTGTGTGTGTGTGTGTGTGTGTAAGAACACTAGAGAGTAGTGGTATACAATTTTTAAGAACTGATTCTTTTAATTCTTATATGTATATTTAATTTTCTATTTTTTCTTGTCAGTGGTGAATTATATTTTTCAAGGAAACTGCTTCTTTATATAAGTTTTGATGGTTATAGGCCTAGGGTTAATCATGATATTGAATTGTTATTTTTCCATAACTGCTATATTACAGTTATGTCCTTGTTAACATTTTCAATACTGTTCTGTTTTTCATTAGAAAGATTTGCCTACTTCATTAGTTTTTCCAAAAATGAGTTGTTGATTTTTTAATCCTATGTTATCATTATTTTCTATTTCATCATTTCTGTCATTGCTTATATTTTTTCCACTCTCTTTGGATTGATTTCATTGATATTGTACAAATCTTAAGTTAGATAATTAGCTCATGAATTTTCAGCATTTCCTTTCTTTCTTTTTTTTTTTTTTTTTTGGTACCAGGGATTGAACTCAGGGGCTCATGAATTTTCAGCATTTCCTTTCTATCTTATAATTACTTTAAGGTAACATTTTCTCCCTGAATATTTGCTTCACCTTCATTGTACTTTATAAGTTTTGAAATGTAATATTGTCATTTGATGTGTAGTGTTTTCATTCAGATCTCAAGATTTTTCAATTTCCATTATGATTTCTACTTGGAACTATGAGGTGTTTACCAACATATATAAAATTTCCTAATGTTTTGAGTTTTTAAGCCATATATGTATGTATGTGTATATATATATATATATATATATATATATATATATATATATCTTTAACTCAAAGAAATCACATTGCATTATGGTAAAAAATGTGTTATATATATTAGTCCTTTGAAATTTGTTGAGACCTAATTTATTCTATATTGCCTGGTCAATTATTACATATGCTGTATATCTAAGGTGAAGAATACATTTTCTTTAATATATATATGACACAATTTTATCTATGATTCTCAGTTTAACCTTATTAAATTTGTTTCAAATCTATACTCAGACAAAATCTAGTGTTCATAAAATATATAGTGATGAGTATTCTTATACATGGCTTGTGGGATTGTATAAACTAGTAACCCCACCTTGAATAATAGTTTAGATTATCCAGTAAAGTTGAAAATAGGTACATCAAATGTTTACAATTTCTATCCCTGAGTAAATGCCTTAGAAAAATGTGGACATGTACACTTTGAGTACATTTATAAGAATTTGTAAGATGCTACAAACTTGATATTATCCAAATGCTCGTAAAGTATACATTAATAAATAAACTTTAGTATATTTATGTAATCAGATAATATATAGTAATACAATTGATTAAATCAGAGCTGCATAGAATAATTAAGATACATCTTAAAAATAATGTTGAAAGGAAACCCAAACACAAATACATACATAAGAACATGACTGAATTTATAAAAGATCAAACATACAAAACTAAATTATAGAGATATACTTATATGTGAAAGCTAAATAAAACAATAAATATGCTTTTATAAAAATCAATGTGGTTGTTAGCTTAAGGAAGAGAGTAAGCTCATGCTTTATAAGGGATAGATTGAAATTTTGTGATAAAACTGGCAAGGTTCTATGTCTTGATTTGGGTGGTTATTATACTAATGTTTATAGCAGTTGTTGAATATTACATGGTATGCATTTTTAGTATTTTCTTCTCTTTCAAATAAGTTCAATGTTAAATACATAATATGACAGGATGATAAGTGTTCTGATAAAATTAAAGCAATATGTGAGTAAAATGAAAGACTATATAAATGTATGTTAACTGTGTTATACAGAATGCTCAACACAAATATAAATTAACTGGTGAATAGATAAACAAAATAGAATTTTATTGAGCCTTCAAGGATATTCTGAGACTTGGTAAAACATGGATCGACCTTGAAGGTGTTCTGTTAAATGAAAGAAATCAGTCACAAAAGGACAAATGTTGTATGATTCTACTTCTATGACGTACTTAGAACATTCAAGTCAAAGTTATAGAGAATGAAATAGAAAAGTGGCTTCCAGGGACTTGAGGGAGGAAGTTATTGTTTGGTAAGTAGAGAATTTTGGTTTTATAAGATGAAATAATTGTGTAGCTGGATAGTGGTGACAGTTGCACAGTATTGTAAATGTACCTAATGCCATTCAACTGTACAATTTAAAGGGTTAAAATGATAAATTTTATGATATATATATTTTACTACAATAAATACAGACAGACAAAATGTCTATCAGAGATTTGCAGAAAGTGGAGGATGGAAGTAAGTGGATAATTGTGGGGAAAATATTTAGTTATGTTATGATTTGGATGCAAGGTGTCCCCCAAAAGCTCATGTGTGAGACAATGCAAGAAAGTTTAGAGGTGAAATTATCAAATTTCGAGAACCTTGACATAATCAGTGCATTAATACCTGATAAGAATGAACTGGGTGGTAACTGTGGGCACAGAGGGCGTTGCTAGAGGAGGTGGGTCACTGGGGGCGTGCCTTTAGGGTTTATATTTTGTCCCTGGTGAGCCAGTGAGTGAGAGCTCTCTCTGCTTCCTGGTATGATGTCCTGAACTGCTTTCCCACGCCACACTCTTCTGTCATGATATTCTGCCTCTCCTCAGACCCAGAACAACGGATTCAGATATCTATGGAGTAAGACCTCTGAAACCAGGTGCCCCTAATATGGGTTTCCTTCTCTCTAATTGTTCTTGCAGGTCTTTTGGTTGCAGTGATGAATAAGCTGATGAAAACCGGCAGATGGAACTGTGAGTAAAATTACTGAAACCAGATGAAAGTATGACTGCTTTATCCAAGGATAGATGGCAAAAATAATGGGGTTGGAAAAGAGAGGGAATAATATGGAGTTGAGGTTGGAGGGGTAAGAAAGGGTGAGAACAGATAGTACCTTGATGGTTCCAGTAAAATATTCACCTTTTACTCTCTAAATAATATGGGAAGGCATTGAAGGATATTAATCAGGGTACTGATGTGAATTGACTTACTTTTTAGAAGTATTACACTGCTGCATGTTGAGGAAAGATTGTATGTGAACAAGGTCAGAAGCATCAAGACCAGTGGGAAATGTTTGTTGTGGCTGAATGCTTTTTTAGTACATTACACATAATATTGGGGTTCATTTTGACATAATCATATATGCATGAAATATAATCTGCTCCATTTCAGTCCTGTACTTCCCCCTTCCGTCTCCTCCCTCATTCCCCCATCCTCTTCTACTCTGTTGCTCTTCCATTTATTTATCACTTTTAACTGATACATTATAGCTACATATAAAACTGGAATGCACTGCAATATATTCATACATGCACATAACATGGTTTGGTCAACTGCATTGGGTAGTTCTTTGCATTTCCCTCCCCTCTTCTCTCCTCTTTGGACTCACTGTACACTACTGAACTCACTTCATTTTCAGGAGATTCCCTTCTTAATTTCCTTTTTTTTGGACTTTTTTATAATGTAAAATATTTTACAGCATGTTTTTATGCTAATGAGAATGAGGGACATCCCATGTAATTTTGAAATCATCTTCATTCATTTACAATTTTTTATTGGGTTGACCTGTCCATTGAGATCTGATATTTTAGTTTCAAAGATGCATGATTTTTATCTTTTTTCCTGTGTTATTTCTTTTTAATTTCTTCAATCTAAATGTACAAGTTTTTCTGTTTGTTTTCTGACTCTTGTTCATGGTAGCTTGATTACACCTGCATTTTGTAAGTATGAGTTGTAAGCTTATGTTTAGCAGTGAGTTCTAGAAATCCCAAGAGCTCTGGCTTAAGGATGTTTCCATTTGTGGATAATTAATACATGTCTCTAATAATTGCCCTAGGGTCAAAGTAATAACCAATCTTGATTTCTTTAAGTTAATTGTTAGCTTGGAGTGTCCCAAACTTTGGAAAATGTTCTAATCCAGAGGTTCTAAAGAAACAGAAGTGCTTCCTTTATTCTATTTTTGCATACAGATGTGTATTTGCCATATTAAAATCTAAGAATAAATAGTTGCTAGTCTTTACTGAGTATTGATTATATAATTGACACAGGGATATATTTTTACATGCTTTCTCTCACTTAGCACACCTGACAATATTGTGGAGCTGCACTATTTTGTCCTTGTTTTAAAGATTGGAAAGTGAAGGCTACATGAGATGACTTGACTGAGGTTAAACTACTTGTTAAATTTTTTCTGTCTTTTATTAGATTGTATGTATAGAATTTTATTGTTTATGACTTTCACAGTTTTGTTAAGTAAAATTTGCCTAAAATAAGCTGATCATATCTGAAGCATAAGATATTATAAATTTTCACATATGTATACAATCAAGAAAATGAACATGTAACTCACCATCAAATGTTTTCTCCTGCTACTTTGTAATCCTTGACTTCCTTTCCTACTCCCTTTTGCCCCAACAAATTTTTTTGCCTTCTGCCAGTATAGATCAGCTTTTATTTCCAGAAATTTATATAAATGGAATCAAGTACATACTCCTTTTTTGTCTGAATCCTTTCATATTCAGATTTTGAGGTTTCCTCCATGTTTTCTTTCTTTTTGTTATTGAGTAGTATTTCATTGTATTTATTCATTCACCTGTTGATGACATTTGTGACATTTGTGATAGTCCCAATTCGGGTATATTACAAATAAAACAGATATCACTATTCAGAAACAAGTCTTTTGATTGAGCCATGCTTCTGTTTCTCTTGGATAAATAGCTTGGAGTTGAATGACTGGTTATATGATTAATCTAGGTTCTACCGAATTGTTTTCAAATGTAACATTTTACATCCTCATGAATATTACATGAGAATTTTAGTTGCTTCACATTCTTATAAACACTTGTTGTAGTAGGTGTTTCTAGTTTTAGAAATTTTCATATACCCATTCATCATTTATAAAGTGTGTATTTACTTCTCTTGTCATTTTTATTGACTTTATTTTTAATTAACTCTATTAATTGTAGTTAGGATGTAAAATGTAATGCTTTAATAATTAATTAAATTAATCTTCATAATTTCTAGATGAAAATTCTTTGTTGGATATATGTTTACAAGTATTTTGTCCCTTTATGTGGCTTTCCTTTTAATTTCTTAGTTTTCTTAAGTATCTCATTTAATTTTGACTTAATTTACTAATATTATCTTTTCATTTTTATAAAGTTATATCATATTGAATATTTGACAAACCTAAACATCCTAAAATTTTGCCTGTGTTTTCCATTTTATAGTTATATAGCTGTTATACAATTTTAGCTTACGTTTAAGTCTATAATCCATTTGAGATTATTTTTGTATATTATAATAAGAGTAGATAATTCTTATTTGCATATGACTATTCAATTATTTCAGCACCACTTGTTGAAAAAATCTTTGTCCATTTATTTTCATCACTAACTTTATTAAAAGTCAAAAGATTATGTATGGATTTATTTCTGAACTCACTTTATCTCTTCTATTGATCTACCTAATGCTTTGCCAAAATTACAATGTCTTCACTACTATACTTTTATAATAACACTTGAAATCAAATAGTGTAAGTATGCCAACTTGCTTTTCTTTCAGAATTTTCCCAGGCAATTTCTTTTGTATTCCTGTGTAAATATTTGATTTACCTTATGAATTTATACAAATATTATGGTATGATTTTTACTACTAGTATTTTTATATTGACTCTTTAGCTCAATTTAAGGAGAAATAAAATTTTAGCCATATTGAGTATTCCATTCTATGATCACATTATATCTATTTTTTTAAACCTTTAATTTCTCTTGGTTATCTATTAGAGTTTTAATTGTACAAGATTTAAATATCTTTACTCAAATTTATCTCAATGTATTTCCTATATTTGATACTGTTATAAATGGTGATTATAGAAATATTAAAGCATTACATTTTATACCCTAAGTACAAACACTATATATTTGTTAATCATACTGTGATTAAGGTTAAAAAATTTCAGTTGCTAAGATAAATTTGACTATTGAATTTATACAGAATGATGTTGACCATACACTGAAGAATAGTGGTAGCATACTCAATTACATGAAATTTTGTACTTTAATCATATATTGATATATTTTCTATATTAATTATCTTATAAACTTGTTGAATTAAATTATAGTACCTAATAGCACTTTTGAATAATCTGTAGGATTTTGTACATAGATGATCATATAATTTCATGTGTGATTAAAGATAATTTTAATTTTTCCATACTGGATGTCCTCATTTTGTACTTTATTATTAAACTATGCAGAACTACTAGAACAAGCCAGGCGCGGTGGCTCAAGCCTGTAATCCCAGCACTTAGGGAGGCTCAGACAGGAGAATCGCGAGTTCGAAGCCACCCTCAGCAATGGCGAGGTGCTAAGCAACTCAGTGAGACCCTGTCTCTACATAAAACACAAAATAGGGCTGGGGATGTGGCTCAGTGGTCGAGTACCCCTGAGTTCAATCTCCAGTACCAAAAAAAAAAGAACTACTAGAACAATGTCAAGTGGAAGTAGAAAGAGAAGGCATCCTTGTCTTAGTGAACTTTGGGAGAAAGCATTCAGTCTTTTACCATTCAATATAATGTTATTTGTAGTTTTTAATATATTTTCTTCAGGGTGGGGAAGATCTCTTTAATTCACAGTGTGCACTGATTTTTATTTCAGGAACTGATGTTGAATTTCATCAAATGCTTATTATGCATCTATTGAGATAGTCATACTTTGGGTTTTTTGCTCTGCTAATATAGTGAATTATATTTATTGTTAGATACATTGCTGTTAAATCAAATTTGTATTCCTGGGATAAAGCTCATTTGTTGTGACATTTTATGCTTTTGGTATACTGCTGAATTGGTTTGCTAAAATTTTTAGAGTTTTGCATCTACTTCATTAAGAATATTGGTCTAGGGCTGGGCTTATGGTGCAGTGGTAGCGTGCTCGCCTAGCACGCGGGAGGCACTGGGTTCGATCCTCAGCACCACATAAAAGTAAAATAAAGCTATTGTGTCCACCTACAACTAAAAAATAAATATTTTTTAAAAAAAGAATATTGGTCTACAAAGATGAAAATATCTTTTTTTTAATTATGTGTGTATATCTGCTGGCCTCATAGAATGAGTTAGAGACTTCCTTTCATTTCAATTTCCTAGAAGAGTTTATCAAATTGATATTATTTCATAAATAAGTATTTGGTAGAATTCACCAGTGAATCCATCTAGATTTGGAGATTTATTTTCAGATTTTTAAAAGAAATGCACAAGTAAAATTTTAATGTATATGTGCATATAACTACATTTACTGTCCCATTTCATACATTTATCCAGGAAACTGTTTTTTATCACAATGATAGAGGATATAAATACTCTATAAGCGCAAGTTTCTATTTAGGTTCAGATTTGAATCTAATCCAGTGATACATTTTATTTGATATTCTTTCATGTTTTAATGACAACATAGAAGTTTAAAGACATGCACCTACTCTCAGGCCCTTGTTCTTTTTACATCTATTAAGAGATTTTGTTGAATGAAATTTGTGATGGTTAATCTGGATTGTCAACTTGATTAAGATATGCCTAAGATTAAAAGACTTCTGAGTGTGTGAATGAAGTGTTTCCAGAAGTTATTGGTATGTGGGACAGTAAAGTGAGTGGGGAGACCTGCCCTGAATGTGGGTGGCACAGTCCTACAGGCTGGAAGCCTGGAAGAAGCCAAAGGTGGGGAAAGGAGGAAGCCAATGCATGGGATACAAGCTCCATTCTTCTTGGGTGGATCTTTCTTCTGAGGCTCCAGATTCTTAGGACAAGCTGGTACTGGTTCCTCCAGCTCTCCAGCGTGAAGACGCCACTGTGTACTCTCCAGCTTCTGAGCAGGTAAACAAATATATATGTATATTTAGTCAGTTCAATTCTCAGCACCGCATATAAATAAATAAAATAAAGGTCCATAGACAACTAAAAAAAATTTTAAAAACGAATGAAATAAATATTTGATGAATGAATAAATAAATCAACATAGAAATGATTTAAATAAATACATATACATACAAATATACATATACACATATGTACATATAAATCTCTTGAGATATGCATTTTAAAATATTATATATATAATATTAGTCAGTTTATCTGACTAATATTAACATTTATTTTAATTTATTTTAATTTTAACATTTATTTTTTACCTCAGTGTTAATCTAATGCACTATAATTCTCAGATCACTTAATTTCATGTTAAAGCATCTAATATGATTTATGGATATTTGCCTGGGTTGGGGAAGGACATGGGGTATGGAGTAGATATGTTCTTGCTATTTTTCTGAGTTGAATTTAATTAGCCATTATGCATATTTGGTAGTAGCTCAGTTTTAACAATGTAATATTAATAATAACTATAGCCAAAAAGAACCGTTCCCCTTTTTTTTATAGGTGAAGAAATAATTGTTTTCATATTATAGGTCAATATTAAAAGGGTATCCCCTTATCCTGTTCTTCTAAGAAGCAGTATTGTTAACAAGGGTTAAAGCACACCTTTGAGAGTCTGCAGTTGCATCAATAACTTCAAATTAGCTCCTATTTAAGGGAATTGTGACAGATGGAATTTTTATGTTCCTGAACATAGAGGTATGCACATATTTAGGATTGTGCAATGGAATAATTTTAAATATAGGTATCCACATTCCTCCCTTCCTTTTGTAAATGCATCTGACTTTATTAATACCAATTTTTACATAACGAAATGTTCTCTTCTGTGGAAACTGAGAGTTTCCAAAGGAGTTCACCCTTTCTAATCTAATAATTATGTAATGATTTAAATAAATTAAATAAATTCTATATTTGAAATATCAAGCTTTTATTAAGTATAAGAATTTGTGTTTAATGTACTCAGTCTAAGAAAAATTATTAATTTGCTTTTATAAAACTGTTTCTTATCATAATGATATAAATACTCTATAATGGCAAGTTTCTATTTAGGAATGGGAAATATTCTCTACATGTTTGCTGAAATAGATGCTCTGATTTTTTTATGCTTTTATTAATGTATTATGGTTATACATAATAATAGGGTTCATTTTGACATATTCATGCATGTATGGAATTTAATTTATTCTCTTTCAGTCCCCAGTACTTCCCCTTTCCGTCTCCTCAGTCCTTCTCCTATTCCCTTTTACTTACTCTACGGGACTTCCTCCTAGGTATTTATTATTTTTTAATTGATACTTTATAGATATACATAAAGGCAGAATTTCACTGAGTTTATTTATATATGTACATAGCATAATTTGATCAGTTTTTATCCCAATTCCTCCTTTTCCCCATCCCTTTCCCTTCCTTTTAATCTCCTTCCTCCATTTGATCCTTCCTCTATTTGTTCTTTCCTCTATTTTCTTGAGATTCCCATCCACTTTCTCCCTTCACTGTGCAGAAAGTTTAAATTTGATGACATCCCATCAAAAAGCATATCTCAAGAGATTTATATATACATATGTGTATATGTATATATGTATGTATGTATATTTATTTCAATCATTTCTATGTTGATTCATTTATTCATTCATTAAATATATATTTCATTCTTGCTGCTCTATGCCATATATTTGGTGAGTCTACAAGGATTCAATGGTGAGCTAGAGGACATTGTCCCTGCCTTCATATAACTTACTATTTAGTGTTAGAAAAAGACTTTAAGGAAAAGATGAAACAAATATATATGAAATGGCAATGAGTAATACTATCTAAGAATGTCTTATAACAGAAGTCTACCTGGAACTCACTGAAACATTTCCTAAGCAAGGGACATGAAATCTGGAGTTTGAAGGACACATGAGGAATGGTTAAGACATGAATTTTAAAAAAATTCTAGGCAAAAGGAATAACATGATTTTAGTAAAGATCATTGAAATGGAGTAGACTAGAGGATAATAAAAATGTTGAACAATTAAAGAACAAATTTTACTAATCAATTGTGTGGATCAACATATATATTCAAAGTTAAATATATATGCATTTAAAACAATGATATATTTAACATTGTATATTTCTTTGGATTTTTCATAAAAAATGAAAGTTTCATTCAATACAGTAGACTAGAAAACTGAATGTCATTGTTAACACTTTGAATTAAGCTATAATGTATGAGTGAAAAATAAACTCTCAGGAAGGATTAAATAAAGATGTATTGTTTTTAAAATGAAAATTGAATGTAAGTTGACATATCTAGACTTGATTATTCACTTAAACAATATTTATTTTAGAAGTTTTCTACTTACTGTAGAAAAAAACATTTATTTTTACTTTTAAATATAATCTCAACTGTTGGTTGCAATTCTTTAGTTTTTCATTTCCCCTTGTTTAGAAGGGTATGTGACAAGAGCTAACATGTTACGTTAGAAATTCTAAGGGGTAGTTGTCTAGGCAACAGAACAGAAAATAAATGAAGGACTCTATTTAACTGTCTTTTTGCTGCTATCCAACCATCATTTACTTTAACATAGCTATTCATCATGAAGATATCCATGTAATAGTGTAACAGACAAGGATAACTGATAATGGCTTGGTGAATGGATTTCAGTTATCTTTCTTATTCTCATTTGCATGCTCAAAGCTGTGTGTTTAGCCAGACAAGTGTGCTGCTCCATACAGGCGAAGGATTTAGGTTGGGTGTATGTGTTTGCGTACACGCGTGCATGTGTATGTGTGTGTGTGTTCCATGGTGGTAATATTAATTTATATTAGAATAGTGTTTTTTTTGGAGTTTTGCTTAATACTATATTCTGGGCTATTTTAAATTCTTTTATGGCATTTACAGTGTACCCCTGTCTATTGCATACCTCAGATAATCTGTACCTTTAATCTGGTGGGTTTTTTTCTCAATTTCTGTCTCTTGCTTCTGAGAACACATTATTTATTCTATTTCACTTGAACCAAGAGTATTATATTTTTTCTTGTTCATGATAAATTTAAAATGATGATACTCTTCAGACTTTTACTTTGAAATAGCAGACCAAATAAACATATTTAACATTTCTCCTCCTCTCAGTTCTAATCAAACATAAAAGGGAATATAAAATGAAGCAAGAATATCAAGTATAGAATCTGGAGAAAGATATTATCCACACATAGTTACATTGATTTTTTTTCAAGATACAATACAGAACATAAACGATTGAGACAAGTTCAATGCAAGCCCACAAGTCTCTGAATGGCCAGTATGCCTGGAGAGTTAGTGAATGCAACCTTAGTGCAACAGAACCTGGAGAAGAGCAGATTATTAGATATTTTGTAAGATCCAAATTTTAGTCAATCATTGAAGTAGTGAAAGTACAGGAAAGGAATCTCCAGCACCAATTCTGGCATATTCTTGATCCGAACAGCATTGGATGCTGTCCCTGTGGGTTTCTAACATGGGCAAAGTAATTTGAGTTATAGAATGGAGTTGTTCTCCCAACTAAGTGAAAGCTTCCAAAGCAGTAAATTTCCTATTCTGTTTCCTCTCAGGGCTTAATTTATATATAAATTTCCTGAACTAGACTCTTTTTGCCTTTTTTTTTTCCTTTTTGGTACCAGAGATTGAACTCAGGGGTACTCTACCACTGAGCTGCATCCCCAACCCTATTTTGTGTTTTATGTAGAGACAGGATCTCACTGAGTTGCTTAGCGCCTCACTGTTGCTGAGGCTGGCTTTGAACTCGCGATTCTCCTGTCTCAGCCTCCCAAACTACTGGGATTACAGGCCTGTGTCACTGCGCCTGGCTTAGATTAAATATCTTGATTTATGAATACACAAAAACCAAAGAGTTTCTCTTAATGATAACAAGTTTAAATACCCAGGAACAAATTTTAATTAGGTCTAAAAGTTTAACACTAAATTAACAAAATGCTCCATAAAATACACTTTAAAAAGTGCCAACCATGCAAATTTTATTTCTTCAACATTATATGGAACGTCTTCCCTGAATTTGGATTATACAAAGTATCTTTCTTTTTTTAATATAATTTTTAGTTGTAGATGAACATAATATCTTTATTTTTATTTATTTTATGTGGTGCTGAGGATTGAACCCAGTGCCTCACGCATGCGAGGCGAGCGCTCTACCACTGAGCCACAATCTTAGCCCCCAAAGTATCTTTCCTCTTGAATATTCCATTTCATAATACAGATGAAGCACAAATATTTAGCCTATTTTATCATTTCTGGGATATGTAATTTTTTCTGATTATGTCAATCTTGCTTGTTAATGTACAAATCTTTGGGATTTATATTTTGATCAGATGAATTAATCATATTAATTTAGTCTCCGAGAGAGCAATTTTACTGTTATTAATAAATATTCAGGGTTCAAGCTCTTGGGACTGAGGAACTCCTCCAAAGAGTATTCTCTGACTTCTGTTCCTTTTATGCCAGAAAAGAAGCTAATCTTTTTGTTTCCCAAATTTTCTTCTAGCTTCTTTCTCAAGTTTGACTTGTACACACATGGAGTTTATCTTAAAAATTAATCTTGGAGCCAGGCACAGTGGCTCATGCCTGTAATCCCAGCATTTTGGGAGGCTGAGATAGGAGAATCACAAGTTCAAAGCCAGCCTCAGCTACAGTGAGGCGCTAAGCAACTCAGTGAGACCCTGTCTCTATATAAAACACAAAATAGGTCTGGGGATGTGGCTCAGAGGTCGAGTGCCCGTGAGTTCAATCTCCTGTACAAAAAAAACAAAATTCCGGGGCTGGGATTGTGGCTCAGCGGTAGAGCGCTTGCCTCGCATGCGTGAGGCCCTGGGTTCGGTCCTCAGCACCACATACAAAGCAATAAAATAAAGACATTGTGTCCATCTGTAACTAAAAAAAAAAAATCTTAAAAAAAAACATTTAAAAAAAAAAAAAAACAAAATTCCACATTCAAATTTACAGAACCTGTAAATACACTAACGTACATGGCAAAGGGGATTTTGCAGGTGCAATTAAATGTACAAACCTTCAAATTAGGAGATTAAATTATCCAAGTGGTTCTAATCTACTCACATGAGACTTATAAAATGACAAGTTTCTCCCATTTGGGGTACAAAGATCAGACAGAAAAAGTCAAACCAATTCAAAGCAAGAAAAGGACTTGATCCTTTTTGAAAATGGAAGGGAGTTCCAAGCTAAAGAATGTGATTGGCTTTTACAAGCTGAGAATGACCTCTGGCCAACACCAGCATTGGACTGGGGATTCAATTCTATAAACACAAAGAATGACAATGTGCCAACAGCATCAAAGAGCTTGGGAGCAGAATCTTTCTCATAGACTCAAATAATGAACACAGTTCTCTGTTGACACCTTGATTTTACTTCACGGAGACTTGTGTTGCATTTCTACAGAACTGTGGTAAAATAAGTAGATGTTATTTTAAGCTAATTTGTTACAGTGGCAATAGAAAGTTGAGCTATACTGAGTCCTATTACAACTCTATGAAAAATTAACCATACAGGTTGGGGTTGTGGCTCAGTGCTAGAGCGCTTGCCTAGCATGCGTGAGGCACTGGGTTCGATCCTCAGCACCACGTAAAAATAAATAAAGGTATTGTGTCAATCTACAACTAAAAAAAAAAAATTAAAAAAAAAGAAAAGAAAAATTAACCATACAAAGCACATTTAATCAGTTTCTGCCTTAAAGAAGGAATAGTAACCTTTTCCCTTTCTTCTTTTCCTGTGTGATTTGTGATATATATGTATATATATATATATGCTGGCAATCACAGAAGTAGAAAGTGAGGGAAGTGGGGGCAGGGTCTAAGCCACAGAGCAGAGACAGGAAAGGCATTTTAGAGGTGACCAGCACTCCATTTCCAAAATGTACTCAGAATATTGGTATATTAATGATCTTGCCCCAGAGCCAGATATTTAGAATATATAATGCTAGCTCTTAAAATTAAAATACCCTTACATGGAGTCAGTGGATTAATTCACAATTTGACACAATTTATAATTAACAACATATTTCCAAGTGTTTTCTATTTGGTTCTCAGAATAACTTCAGGTGATAGGTCAGAGGGACAACAACATTTTAGAGAAGAAGTAAATAAGGTGAAGATAGGTTAAGGTGAAGATAGATGTTTTTTAGAGGGTCACAGAAACAGTGTCAGAGCAATGATTTAAACTGTCTTTGGATTCTATTTGATGACCTCTGTTCTCCCTTAGAAGAGTTGACAAATAATAGAGATGATTTCTTGGATTTCTCAGTAATCTAGCTTAAAGCCATTCTTTTTACCCTCCTTGTTATTTTTATACTTGATGCATTCATCTTTTATCAACCAATTGAACTACAAGTTTAATTCCTCCCAAATGCACAGCTCCACATTTTTTTGTAGGAAAAATTGAAATTCCAAAGGAATTAAAATATTCTTTTCTGAAAAAGCACACTTAATATTTTATCATTCAAAATGTTTTCTAATGAAAATTTCTCCTCTTCAATAGAACTATATTTTCTTATATTAATATTTTAAATATTATTTTCTATTTGCTATAATGTGCTTTCTAGGGTAAAGTTTTAATGAGTTTATCCATATCAGGGTTCCTAGTTTCTATTGGGACATCAGGGAAATCCTGTCAAGGAAGTGACAGTAGGGTAAGTTATGATGGATGATTAGGATTTAGCTAAATAAGGAACAAGAGAAAAAAAGTCAGTGATCATAGGCATTTTGACTGAAAGCCAATGAGATCTTAGAGAAAGGCAGTTACTTGAATATAAAAATCTTCAAGTAGCTGGGCACGGTGGATCAAGCCTGTAATCCCAGCACTTAGGGAGGCTGAGACAGGAGAATCGCAAGTTCAAAGCCAGCCTCAGCAAGGCGAAGCACTAAGCAACTCAGTGAGACCCTGTCTCTACATAAAACACAAAATAGGGCTGGGGATGTGGCTCAGTGGCAAGTACCCCTGAGTTCAATCCCCAGTACCAAAAAAAAGAAAGATCTATAACCTCTAGGATATTAAAAAGATAATACCTGGAGACTGGAGAGGAGTGCTGCTCTTTAAAATGTCCTGTCTAGGGCTGAGGTTGTGGCTCAGTGGTAGAGCGCCTGCTTCACATGTGTGAGGCACTGGGTTCGATTCTCACCACACATAAAATAAATAAATAAAGATATTGTGTCCATCTACAACTAAAAAAAATTATTCTGTCTAGACAACAGTAACCAGGGAATCACTTGGGAACTTGTTAGCAAAGCAGAATATTTATCCCACATGTGCTAAATAGTATTAATTTTAATACTAATGAGATATAAATTCACATAAAGTTAAGTTCATATTTTAAGTGCAGTATTTGATGAATATTGACATATGTATATGCTCAGGAAGTCAAAACCACAATCAAGAAGTCAACATATTCATCATCTAAAAAATTTTCTTATGGATTTTTCATTGTTTGTGTCTGGTCTAAAATTAGTTCATTCTCTCTTGTTTTCCTTTGCTGGATAATATTTTATTGTGTGGGTATGCTATTGTGTGATGTTTATATCATCACACATTGATGGATATTTTGATTTTTTTGCAGTTTTTGGTTATTACATATAAAACTTGTGAAATTCATGAACACGTCTTCACGTGGGTATATATTTTTGTTTTTCTTGGTTATATATCTAGGAGTGAAATTGTTGGTTTTATGTGTTTTAAAAGTCAGATTCTTAAAATGTAATTTATGGGCTGGGGTTATGGCTCAGTGGTAGAGTGCTTGCTTAGCATGATTGAGGCATTGGGTTCAATTCTCAGCACAGCATATAAATAAAATAAAGGTCCATCAACAACCAAAAAGTATTTTTTAAAATGTCATTTATGTGTACTATAAATCACATATATTTAAGTTTACCTTATTAGACTCTACCGTTTTGAAAAACATAATCAAGTAATCTCTACCACAAACAAGCTATGGAATCCGTTTATCAATCCAAAATTGTTCCAATGTGTCTCTTTCTAGTGTCAAAACCCTGGAAATTCCTGACATATCTTTCAGTTTTGTTCTTTTCAGAATGTCATAAATAGAGGCATATAGTATATAACATTTTGAATCTTTTACTTTAAGGTTATTGTAATACATTTGAGATTCTTCAGTGTTGATGTGTGTATCAGTAATTGATTTCTTGTTGTTGCTGTAAGTTTTCCATTGCATGAATGTACCAATGTATCATGCATTCATCACTGGATGAATGTCTTACAAGTTTCTGATCTTTGGTGATTGTGGATAAAGTAATTGTAAATACCACTAGGCTTTCCATGGTCATATGTTTTCATTTATTATGGGTAAATGCTTAGGAAGATTGTATAAAGTGTGTTTTCTCAGGTGGTTATATTACTTTACATTACCACTATTTAGCTTGAAAGTTGTAGGTGCTCTAGATCTTTGTCAAAATAGAATGTCCTCAAACTTTTTGATTTAAGTACTTTATTGTGCATATAAGGGTATCTGCTTGTAGTTTTGCTTTTTACTGGTGATTAATGATATTCATCATTCTTTCCTATGCCTTTTATTGATCTCTTTTTTTTCATTAATATATCTTCTTCCTTAAAGTGTTTGGTCAGTTGGAAAAAAGAAGGTAGCCCTTTATTCATAGGTCGTTTTCCACTGACTATTTGATTGTAAAATATCTTGACACATTCTGGATAGTTCTTTGATACACACACTGTTAATATTTTTCTCATTCAGTGCCTTGCCTTCATTTTTTCTTTCCATTTAAATGGTGTATTTCTTTAAGGCTTAGTAATATTCCATTGTGTATATATACTACAGTTTTTTTTATCCATTCATCTATTGAAGGGCATCTAGGTTGCTTCCACAGTTAAGCTATTGTGAAGTGAGCCACTATAAATATTGATATGGCTATGTCATTGCAGTATACTGATTTTAAGTCCTTTGGGTATGCTCCTGAGAAACAGGATAGCTGGGTTAATTGGTGATTTCATTCTAAGGAATCTCCATACTGCTTTCAAAATGGTTGCACCATTTTGCAATCCCACTACATATATATATATATATGTATGTGTGTGTGTGTGTGTATATATATACACACACACACACACACATACATATACACACACAATGGAATATTACTTAGCCTTAAAGAAGAATAAAATTGGGCTGAGGTTGTGGCTCAGTGGTAGAGTGCTTGCCTACCACTGAGGTGATGTGAGGCCACATGTGTGAGGCCCGGGTTTGATCCTCAGCACCACATAAAAAAATAAAATAAAATAAAATAAATGTATTGTGTTTATCTACAACTAAAAAAATATATTTAAAAAAAGAAGAATGAAATTATGGCATTTACAGATAAATGGAATTGGAAAATATCATGCTAAGTGAAGTTAGCCACTCCCAAAAAACCAAAGGCCAAGTGTTTTCTCTGATAAGTGGATGCTGATCCATAATGGGGGGTGCAATGGAGGAATGGAGGAACTTTGGATTGGTCAGAGGGAAGGGAGGGGGTGTGTGGTGGGGAAAGATGGTGGAATAAGATGGATATTATTACCCTATGTACAGGTATGATTGCTCAAATGGTATGACTCTACATCATCTACAGCCAGAGAAGTAAAAAATTGTGCTCCGTTTACAAAATAAAATAAAATTTTAAAAAACAGTGTATTTCAAAGGTACATTGTTTAATTTTTTTCAAGCAGTATATCATATGTTTCTTTTTGTGGTTTGAAGTTTTTGTGCCCTTTGTAAGAAAGCTCAGCCTACTCAAAGTAGAAAAGATTTTTTGTCTATGCTTTCTTCTAGAAATTTTACAGTTTAGAAATTTACATTTATTTCACTGATCCATTTCAAATTAAATTTTGTATATGGTATAATACAAAATTGATCCCTCGCCCCTGCATTCATCTGTTTGTTTGAACATACTTATTGTTAAGATGTTGCTTTCCACGGTGAATACCTTGGCACTTTTGTAAAATCTTACTTGGCCATATATATATGAATCTATTTCTAGATTGTCTTCTTAATTCCATTTGTCTATATGCATTCCCCAATCCAAATTATTTCTATTAGCATAGTTTTATAATGTCAGGAAATTAGTAGGGGGAATCCTCTAACTTGACTGTAAAAGAAAAATAGTCCTTTAAGCCAGGTGCAGTGGCACACGCCTGTAATCCCAACACTTTGGGAGGCTGAGACAGGAGAATCGCAAGTTCAAAGCCAGCCTCAGCAATGGCGAGGCACTAAGCAACTCAGTGAGACCCTGTCTCTACATAAAACACAAAATAGGGCTGGGGATGTGGCTCAGTGGTCGAGTACTCCTGAGTTCAATTCCCAGTACCAAAATAAAATAAAGTAAATAAAAACAGTCCTTTAGCTATTCTAG
>PVHX01024439.1:0-24019 GCA_004024805.1 Geosciurus inauris
TAATTTATAATTATAGAATTACATATATAAATTGTATATTATAAATATATTATATTAATTTTACATAATATATAATTTATACATAATTATATATAAGCATATTATATGATTATGTATAAATAAATATGTATTATTTTATTTTACAAATGAATATAGAACATTTATATATAATTTTTATATATATACATATGCACACACTTAATATTGATAATGATCTCTTGAGATTATGGTGAGTATCAGTCAAGATGACATAAGCAAAATATCCGCATTGCCTCAATAAAGTGTAGATATTATTGTTATCCTTGTATCTCTGCTTTAGTCCATTCTTGTGGCTACAACAAAATACTTTAGGGTGGACAATTTATGAATAACATAAATCTATTTCTCACAGTTCTGGAGGATGGGAATTCCAAGATCAAGGCACCAAGCCCTTCAGTGTCTGGTGAGGGCTTGTGCCTTCTTGCTGTGTCCTCACGTAACAGAAGGGACAAAGGATACCAAAAGCTCCCTCACAACATTTCCTTCTTTAATAAGGTTGTGAACTCCGTTTATGGGGATCCAACCTCATGCCTGAACCGCCTCCTAAAGGCTCTTGATGCTGTCATACTGGTGATGAAGCTCCAGCACAGATTTTAGAGGGGACGCAAACTGTTGCAGTCAGCTTTTTTGCTGCTGTGAATTGAAGAGCTGACCAAAACTACTGCAGAGGAGGAAAAGGTTACCTGGGGGCTCCTGGTTTCAGAGGTCTCAATCCACAGACAGCAGACTCTATTCTTAGGGGCTCAACGTGGGACAGGATATCATGGTGGAAGAGTATGGCAGAGGGAAGTGGCTCACACAGCGATCAGGAAGCATAAAGAGAGAGAGAGAAAGACTCCACCCTCCAGATACAAAATATATACCCTATAGCCACACCCCTAATGAACCACTTTCTCCAGCCACACCCCATCAGCCTCCAGTTACCACTCAGTTAATCCCAGCAGGTATCAATTCACTGATTAGATTAAGGTTATGGCCCAATCAGTTCTCCCCCAAACCTTACACTGTCTCACACGTGAGCTTTGGGGGCACCACATCCAAACCATAACACAAAAGTTCAAACAATAGCTGAAGTTTATTGCATATAAGGTGCAATGAAACGTACTTTAATGTATTAATCCATGTGATGTTTACCCATGGGGTAGTAAATATCATGCTCATTTTTCAGATCAGGTGATTAAGCCCTAAAGAGTGGTGTGTTCCCAGAATTATTCAGCTGGATGGCAACAAAAGGAGGATTCATAATTGTGCCTGCGCACCTCCATAACAAACCACACCTGGGCTCAGTGACTTAGAACAGCATTTATCTCATGCTCATGAAACTGCTGGTTTGGTTGTTCTCAGCTGAGTGGCTTTGGTTCAGGCTACAGATTGCAGGTCTGCTCCCCTTTACTCTGGATCTGGGGTTACCTGGAGTACGTCTTCCCTTTAGTGGATTGCCAGTGCACAAATGGGCAGGTTCAACCACACGAGTGTATTTCAAGTCTCTGTTTCTACCACTTCTACTAACATTCCCAATGGGTCACATGACTAAGCCCCACATCATCGGTGTGGAGGCATACTACTACTTTACAGCGGAATGAGAGGAGGAAATCCACAGAACAATGCTTCAAACTACATGCAAAGTCTCACCAACTCCAGAATGGGAACTCTTATTTATCATCCTATACTGCCACTCTACTGCACAAAGAGTAACCAAAAAAAAAAATCATTATTAAATCTCATTATTAATCTGTATGGGATTGGGATTACTTCTCTTACGTATTGTCTATGATTACCTGGCTTAGCTCTTCGAAATAGCTGGGAACCCAGCTGGAGGGCAAATGTCGAGTTGGCAGCCCATCATTCCACACTCGTCTCAGAGGCCAGGCTGCACAGCCCCAGGAAGCAACCTGCTGGGTCTACAAACTTACCATGAGTTGCTCTCTTAAAATTTTAATAGGCACAGTATGGTAACTCAATTAACAGTGAAAATGACACACAGGCAAGGGTCCCCAGAGTTGCAACCGAGTGTTTTTTCCTTAATATCTTTTTAAATCACAAACTGACCAAGCTCAACGTGGGCCATGCCCTTTCGCGGGGTGTATTTCGTCTGCCTCTTCTTTCCCCATTAGCTTCCATTGCCAGGATCCCACAGCTCTGTCACCAGACACACGCCTCTCTCTTCTTCCAGCAGCAGTGCAGTTTCCCCCCAAAGGAGCTAATTGAAAACACAAATCAGGCTGTTTGGCAGGATTTTGGGTTGTTGGTATATTTTTTTAATTTTGTTTTTCCCCCATGAATCAGAAATTTGCTGACTTTGTTCTTCCTCCTTCCTTGCAGTGGTTCTGATTTAGAAAGCACAGACAAGAAACCAGCCTCAAAGACAGCCTGAATTATCACCTAAAGAAACGCACGTGCATGAAATCAAAACATCCAGCACTTGCCCTGAAACGGCTTTAGGCACCTAGACTTCCAAGGTGTCCTAGAACCCAGCTGTCCCTCCGCACTTGCCATTTTCAGCCCAGATTTAGAACTTGTCTGGCTCACAGTAGCTGAAAGTCAAAGGATGACTGATTTTGCCCATAGGCAATTGGCTTGCCAATGTATGACCTTCAGAAAATAAAATTTATATTACACGCCATGTTCAATCCAGAAAAGGATCATGATTGGAAGCTGTCACACTGCTATTCATGTTGATTTTTGTTCCAATCCTTTGAAGCTGAAGTCCAGATGGGGAGGGAGGACCCTCTGTATCAAAGACATATTTTCCAAGGTTAAAGAAGACCATGCCATCAGAAAAAAGAATATAGATGACTTGAGGATTTCTCCCAGAGAGTAACTTACCATCTTTTCTCTTGGGATTGAATTTAAAGGATCATTGACAGAAGCACAGACACCAATGGGTGGAAGCGTGCTTGTGAAATCATCACTGGACCTCCCATCCACAACCTTGATCATTCTTATCCCCGCCCCTACCCCCAGCCAATACAGGCAGAACACACTGGTCATGGCAGACTGAATTGTCTTCAAGCCAGACTTCCGTATCCTTACCCTAAGAGTCAATGTCGAAGTCCACATTTCCTAGGCAGAGCCCAGTGTTAAACTGATAGAACATCTGGTAGCATTATCTCCAGAAAATATTTAGCTGGATCCATGTGGTCATCATTCAGCCCACTGAGAGCACCAACATCTAAGGCCTCAGGCAGAAGCACACTCTATAATTCATGTTGGCTCTCAATTTACCATTGACAACGTCGCCCTTGAAAGTCAGCTTGCTGAGCTCAGACTGATGAAGCAGACAATTTTATGTTCTTCCCATGTCTTCACCATAGTCTTCTAGTCATAGTCTAGAAAGTGGCTCGCTTTCTTCTTTGGATCCACTTACAGCTCTAGCTCCGAGAGTGAAGACATTTATTGGAATAAAGAAGCTACTGTGGCTATAAACAAATATGGACAGTAGCTTATCATCTTTCCCAGGAAGGAAATGTATATGCCTTATTTACTTCCATTACTGTCTCCTGAAATTTTCTATCTCCAGTAAGAAAAGAGAGCTCTGATTCTGAATGCTGATGCTTCTAATACTATAGAAACATCTTCAGAAGGTCCACTAATGATAACCTTGCAAGGAGTTCTGAATGCAGGCACTAGCATTTCCAATATCTTTTTCCTTTCCTAATTTCCTATTTCCAATATCTTTGCCTTTTTCCATAAATAAGCTATCTCAGAAGTCCACCCAAAATATGAATAGTGATCTCAAATAGATTTACCTCTACATTTTTTTGAAACTTCCATACCCATCACTTGACTTCTTCACATTCTTTTTGTAAATCCACAATCTACCTGTTGTCCAGAATATCAATTAACACTAGGCTGAGATCATACATCTCATTGAATTATTTGGATACTGGTTGGAGTTTATCATGGCTCCAGGAAAACTTCCTATATGCTTTCTGTGGAACAAGTTCACTGTGCACTGGTGACCAATTCATGTGGGTCTGCTGAGACAGAACACATTCATATGCAACAAGTTATGTGAAGCAGATTTTTCATGTGTGAATAGTTAACAAGAGATGAAGGAGGCCTAGCAGCCATTGTGAGTAGGTTCTTCCAGGCTACGGAAAAAAGGACAGATGAAACATCAACTGTGGATGCCACACCTGAGCCACAGCTGAGGGATCCTGACAGGCACCTATCTCATCTCATGACTCACTATCAAAGCTTTGAAGGACAGTCTGCTTCCAGGAGAAGGAGGAACTGCCCAGATCAGCCCTGGCTTTGTTCCAGGAGGCATTCATCACAGCTTTCTAGGACTTGTTCATAGGATCTTGTTCTCTCTGAATTTTGGGCTCCACTAATGAAGGCTTGCTAGAGCCTTGACTTTTCTGTGAGGAGTTTTGCTGGGGCTCACTGCTGCTCCCTCCAGCTAAGGATCTTGACCTCAGCTCCATTTTTCTCCCCCTTCTTGGTATCATCCTACCTTCCATACCTGAGATCTTAATGGAGGACTCTGATCTGCAAGATGGTGGCCTCTTTCCAAAATGCTTTCCAGGCATCTGAGGTAAAATTTCCTGGAAGTCTCTTATCAACTGCTTTCTGAGGAGCCTTAAGGCAAGGGGATTTGTGAGTTTCAGTACAAAGATTTCTAGTTCTATCTCCTGCTCATCTAAATGGGCCAGTCACAGCTCTCCAGTGACCTTTTACATCCATGTAGGAAAGAAATTCATACCTAGTCACAAAAACTGAGAGAAAAATAATTAGATTGTGTTACTACTGCAACATAAAGGGATAGCCTGCCCATTCATTTTTCACTACCCTCATAAAGGTCTGGGTGGGAAGATCAGGGTTTTAGAAAGAGCTAGGAAGAGGCAGAAGCATGGGCTCTGTTTTAAGATTGTGATCACTAAGGTTTGGATGTGGAATGTCCCCCAAGGCCCATGTGTACTTAGTGTCCAATGTGGCAATATTGGAAGGTGGTGGAACCTGTAAGAGGTGGTGCCTAGTGGGAGATCTTGGCATCACAGGGCCTGCCCTAGAGAGATCGAGGGAATTCAGCCCCCTCCTCACTTCCTTTTGCTTCCCAGCGCGAGCTGAGCAGCTCTGCTCTACTACATGTTCCTGTCATGAGCGGCTGCCTCACCACAGGCCTAAAAGCCATGGGCCAACCAATCGTGGTTTGAAATCTCCAACACTGTGAGCTCAAATCAACCATTTGTTCTTATAAATTGATTATCTCAGGTATTTGTATTAGAAAACTGACTGACACAGTGACTAATCCTTAAGAAAATCATTTACCCAACCACTGAAGAAAAATCTAACATTTTTCTGTGGTGAAACATAATAACTCAAATGTGCCAGGCAGTGTGATAAGTGCTTTACCTGCATCATCTCCTCCAGTTTAATCCCTCTAATACCTATGAGATGTGTTCATTCTGTATCTGAAGAAATGTAAGGTATAGAAGCTAAAGCAGTCCAGAAGCTCATGTGTCACAGCTGGGATTTGAACCCAGCCAGGTTAGCTCTGGAGCTCAGATTTCCATCTACTTTACTCTGTATACTTTTTTGAAAATTTCTGACCCCACGGAAACACTTGCCCACTTTTTATTGAACAAACTCTGTTTTACTTTTCTCTAATCCTTCCTCACAGCCCATCAGCCTCTCTCTGGCAAGCCTTTACCAGCATCCTTGGGCTCAGGTAGTGGTACCTTTCTCTGCCTTTCTGGTCCATGACACTCCTATTAATAGTCCTCTTTCAGAGTCCTCACTGTATTTGGTGATGATCAGCCACCTTGAGGCTTCCCTCTACTATAAGATTGAAGCAAATCAGAGAGGAAAGGGTGTGGGCTTTGAAGTTAGTGAGAAGTGGTTCAAGTCCCAGTTTCTCCTCTTTGCTGTAGAAACATGGGCAAATTACTTAACCCATGAGTTTGATTTACCTCACTGTAGAACTGAGATAATGCCATCAGGAAATTGTGAATATTTTCATGAAATAAGATTACGTTGGGTCCTAACACATGGTAGACACCAAATGGCAGAAACTGTAAATATTTATATGACCTCAAGTGAATTAAAGGCAACTTCATTTCAGCTGACAACCTGACGTGGCAACATTTTCTTACAACACAAATTTAAAGGGAAAATAACTGCCCCATTTAAGAAAAATAAGCTTTTTACAAGTATATGTTCACAATTAAAACATTCCCTGAAATATACTTGTAGTCATCACAGTAGATCCCAAAAGACATTGCTTCCCAACAGTGAGTTTAATTTGAGTTACCATAAGACTTTAAAAATAAAACTATAGTTGTCTTTAAATGGCTGACAAGTTTGTATTAAATTATATCCCAACCTCTTTCTTCCAATTAATCTCACTAAGTGAAGTTTTATTGCATTTTGGATTTCATATATGGTAGTAAAAAGGACACAGAAATCTCAAATCCAGATGTTGTTAGAAAACCATAGCAAAAGCTGTTATAGAGATTAACTAGAGGATAAAAGAACTTCTAAAGAAGACTGAAAACAATTATCTGTGAACAGAAAGTGCATTATCATCTAAGAATATCTATATACAGCAAGAAGAGTCACATGAGTGATAAGACTTCATTATATTATTTCTCTATGTAGAGGTGATTCAAGTTTTCCATAACAAAAGTAATTTTTAAAAAAAATCCATTCGGAGGCTGTGGCACATGGCTATAATCCCAGTGACTCAGGAGGCTGAGGCAGGAGGATCACAAGTTTGAGGCCAGCCTGGGCAACTTAGCGAGCCCTTGTCTCAAAATAAAAACTAAAAAGAGTTGAGGATGTAGCTCAGTGACAGAGTGTCCTCATGTTCAGTCCCTAATACTAAAAGAGACCAAAAATATTGTTATCATCATTTGTTAAATTTACTGAGACATTATTAGGTGTACCATATCTTTTTTTTTTTTTTTTTTTTTAGTAGAGCTTTATAATTACACATAGTAGCTAGGTTCATCCCAACAAACTCATACATATACAGAATTTGATTTCAGTTCATGGTCCCCCATTTACCCTCTTGTCTTCCCTCCCCTTCCTCAGTCTCCTTCATCTACTCTACTAAACTTCCTTTCACCCATCTATTTATTTATATTTGATTGGTCTAAAAGTTGTAAAAGTGAGGTTCCCTGTGGTATATTTATATAGGTGCATAAAATAATTTTTTAAGAATTCATGCTGCATCGCCCTCCTTTTCTCATCCCTCCACTCTGCCTCTCAGTCTCCTTCTACATCACTGGTCATCCCTATATCTTTTAGCATCCTGTCCTTCCATCCCCCTTTCCTTTATTTTACTCTGGTTTCAGCACATAAAACATTCAACCTTTGAGTTTCTGAGTTTGACTTATTTCACTTAGCATGATATTCTCCATTTCCATCCATTTACCAGAAAATTCCATAATTTAATTCTTCTCTGTGGCTGAGTAGAACTCCATTGCTTAGATATGCCACAATTTCTTAATCCATTCATCTATTTATGGACATCTGGGTTGATTCCATAATTTACGTATTGTGAAATAGTGCTGCTATAAACATCAAGGTGGTTATGTCACTTTAGCATGCTGATTTTAGATCTTTTGGGGAAATACCACGGAGTGGGATAGCTGGCTCATATGGTGGTTCCACCTCTAAGCTTTTGAGAAATTTCCATACCACTTTCCAGAGTGGTTGCACTAGTCTGCATTCCCACCAACAATGTACAAGTGTAGCTTTTTCCCCCACAACTTCGACAGCATTTATTATTGTTTGTATTCTTGATCATCACCATTCTGACTGGAGTGAGATGAAGTCTTAGTGTAGTTTTTATTTGCATTTCCCCAATTGATAGAGATATTGAACATTTTTTTTCATATCTGTTAGCCTCTTGTGCTGCTTCTTTTGGGAAGCTTCTGTTTAGTTCTTTTGCCCATTTAATGATTGGATTGTTTGTTTCCTTGATGTTAAGTTTTTTGAGTTCTTTATATATTCTGGATATTAGTCCCCAATCAGAGGAGAAGCTGGCCAAGATTTTCTCCCATTCCATGGGCTCTTTCTTCATACTCTTAAATTGTTTCCTTGGCTATGCAGAAGCTTTTTAGTTTGATGGCATCACACTTATTGTTGGTTTTATTTATTGTGCTTTGGGGATCTTGTGAAAAAAATGCTATAATTTTTTCTAGTCATTGCAAGGTTTCTGTTCTAATTCCTAAGTCTTTGACCCATTTCAATTTGAGTTTTGTACAGGATGAGAGATATGGATCTAATTTCATTTTTCCATATACAGCTATCTCATTTTCCTAGTACCATTTGTTAAAGAGGTCGCCTTTTCTCCAAAGTATATTTTTGGCACTTTTGTCAAGTATCAGATGGCTGTGGGTATGTGGATTTATTTGTGTCTTCTACTCTGTTCCATTGGTATTCATGTCTATTTTAATGCCAATGTCATGCTGTTTTTGTTACTACACTTCTGTAGTATAATTTCAGATCCGGTATTGTGACACTTCCTGCTTTGATTTTCTTGCTTAGTATTGCCTTGGTTATTCTATCTCTTTTTTTGTTTTTGTTTTTGTTTTTGAGTTTTTTTGGTACTGAGGATTGAACTCAGGGGTACTCAACCACTGAGTATTCTGTCTCTTATTCTTCCAAATGAATTTAAAATTATTTTCTAATTCTGTGAAGAATGTCATTAGCATTTTGATGGGAATTACATTGAATCTGTACGTTGTTTTTGGTAGTATGGCCATTTTGAAAATATTAATTCTGCCTATCCAAGAACATTGTAGTTCTTTCCATCTTCTAAAGTCTTCTTCAATTTCTTCCTTTAGCATTCTATAATTTTCAATGTAGAGCTCTTTTACCTCCTTGGTTAGATGAATTTCCAAGTTTCTCTTTTAGGTTATTATGAATGGGATGGTTTTCCTCATTTCTCCCTCAACTGAATCATTGTTAGAGTATAGGAAAGCTATTGATTTATGGGTGTTGATATTGTTTTCTGCTACTTTGCTGAACTCATTTATAAGCTCTAGAAGTCTTCTTGTGGAGTGATTTCTTTGGGAGGATATCTTCTAAAAATAGGATCATGTCATTGGCACACAGATAATTTGAGCTCTTCTTTTCCTATTTGTATCCCTTTGATTTTTTTTCTTCCCTGATTGCTCTGGCTAATGCTTTGAGGACAAGATTGAATAGGAGTGGTGAGAGATACCATCTCTTTTAATTCATAAAAGTACCATTTCCTTTTGAAGAGAAGGAAACTTAAGTTTAAAGCTTAAATAAATTTTGAAAATTTATACTTAAGTATCAGATTTTAAGACCCCAAATTTTATTCATCTCAAGATATCAAGAAAAGTAGGGAAGGATATCATTCTATAGAGGAAAATAATGTTTCCTTCTTCTAATTGAAAACTGCACATAGTCATTGAATAAAGACCCCTAAGACCAAAGGAGATATGATAACTGGAGACACTCTGTGGTCTGTGAACTCCTAGGGGGTAGATCAAGGAGAGCAGAACACAGCAAGGAGTAACTGGGAGATGGAGCCAGGACAGAGAAGAAACAGCACTTTCACCAGGATCTATCAGAAAGGCAGACAAACCAGAGACTGTGTTCTGTCAGAAGATTTAAAATGTCCCACATGCAAAAACTGGAGGAGGACTGAATACCCCACCCCAGGGGGGACTCATCCAGATGCTGCTTCTCCAGGAAAAAGTGTGAAGTGAGCTGTTGCCTTTGAATTTGAGGAAGTCCAGACTCCAGAGGCAGAGCAGTCTCCATGCAGGTTGGGGAAGAAGTGGGCATTCAAAGCCCAACCTATATGGTATCACACACTTAGTGTTTCTTGCCCTCAGGCAACAAATATTTGTTGACCAAATATTCTGTTCAGCACTGGGCTAGATACTGAAATACAATAGTGAAGACAGATTCTGTCTTCCAAGCCAGGGGGGAAACAGACAAAGGAATCAAACAACAAATAAACAGTTTCATTGCATTTGCTTTCTAGAACTTCTGAAATAAAGTATCACAGCCTGAGTGGTTTCAACAATAGAAATTTATTTTCCAAAACTTCAGGAGGCTAAAGTCCAAAGTCAAGCTGTCAACAGGTTTTTTCTTCTGAGACTTCTCTCTTGGATTTGCAGAGAGCCATCCTCAGAGGGATGTGTCTTCACAGAGTCATCCCTCTGTCTTTGTCTGGTGCCCTAAAATTCTCTTAAGGACAGTAGTCAGACTGGATTAAAGCCAACCCACACAACCTCATTTTATCTTAATTAGCTCTTTAAAGTTCCTGTCTCCAAATACTGTCATATTCTAAGATCCTAGTGGTTAAAACTTCAACAAATAAATTTGGGGGGGTTTCACAATTCAGCTCATATAACTAGGAAGTAGAAAAAGAAGATGCTGGTCTCACCTCTTTGGGGAAGTCCTGTCTATCCAACCTCATTGGGCTAGACTCTGATATCCTCTGGTGGCATGCGGTACCCTCTGCCATGGCTCTTGTCACGGTTGCAATTTCATATTTTTTTATGTGATCACTTGCTTAAGATCTTCTTCCCTATCCTTGCTACTATAAGCTACAAGAAGGAAAGAATTTCTTCTGCTTTTGCCTACCATGTATCTTTTATACTTAGCAAGTAACAGGGCTGGCATATAATAAGTAAGGTGTCTATAAATGTGTTAACCATATCCAGAGTATGTTCAAAAACCTTGGGGGGAAAATTGCCTAACATTTGATGAAATATATGCATTACACCAGTGCCATATGTTAATTAAACTTAATATAGGACTCAGATAAGACTTTGTGTTTTGGATATTCTTAGAGTGTTTGGAAGAAAAGTCTAGCAATATACTATGAAGCTAATTACTTTAGGGAATTCAAATATAAATGAGCCAACAAGAAAACAGCAGGAACCAATAATCCCTAATTTTTCCCCATTCTCAAATTAGGAAACTATCTTCCTCAAACAGAAGTCAACTCTCCAGGATTGCAAATAGTAGCAATCATCAATCTGTAAAAATTTAGCTAGCGTGTATATCCTATAAATATGCTAAGTCTTTACTATGATTTTGTAGCTAAATCAAGAATGACCTTGGGCTCAATTTATTTTTACTGTACAGACATTTTAAAGCACTGATTCTCTTCCAGGAATTCAAAGATCGCTCCATTGGTTTTGAAATTCCTGCAGCAGAATAACTTACTCTGTGTGTGCACAAAACTTTGAAAGACTGCTAACACAGGGTTTTATGAGTCTTCATGGAGAGCTGCATTTGGTAAGATAAGCAATAAACATGTTTAAGCTTTTGCTCCTGAGTTACACATTACTAGAAATGCACAAACCTTTGTACATCTTTCATGAAACACTCACACAAGCATTGCACTACACACCAGGGACAGAACTGAGGCTAATGGTCAACACAGCCCATATTCGAGTCCTAACCTTGACAGTAGTCAGCTGTGTGATCTTGACCAGAACATGATATAGTCATATGTATGTTTAACTCTAGCACTAAAATATATCCCACAAGGGTAGGGGATATGTTTTATTTCCATCTTCACTGGACCCTACTATGACAATCTCTCTTCAAATAAATGTTGAGTGGCTGGGTGGAATAAAGAAATATCAACTGCTATAGATAAAAGAAGTATTATCTTATTTACCAATGAGTTAACTAAAGTAAACATTTGCAAAACAATGACAAGGTAAAAAAGTATATCTAATATGGTAAAGTTATTTGATATCAATAAAAACTTTAATAAAAAGGAGAAAATAAGACAAACCAACTGATCTCCAAATTTAGCCAAGACTGTGTTTGAGAGTTAATGAGAACTGGGCCTCTAAAGAATATAAACAGAAGGTTAGAGGTGCATGCACTGCTTCAGACTAATGTCTGAAAACTCTTTGGACTATGTCCACACTCACGTTCTGCTATAAAAGAAAGTGGTAACTTCCTCTTTGTAAGAGCACTCCCCATACCTTCAACCCCTCCCTTCCCTCTTTTCCCATCCTATGGTGATGAAACATGCCCAGCAGAGCGTGCCTCATTGGTTGTAACCTCAGGGCCGTGATTGGTCCAAGGACCCTATATAAGCCTCTGTACTTCCTGGATTAAACGGGTTCTGCGTCTCATTCTGGCAGAGCAGTCTTACCTAACCCCAGAGTCTGGGTGGAGTGACTCCGCGGACCGTCACCCCTAACTTCATCCCATGAGACCTCACTTCATCTTCCCCGAAGACTCCTTTTCGTCTCTCAGGACCCCAACTCATCAAGGAGACCCACGAGGTCCGACCTCAAACAATACCCCTTCTTTCAACTCTAATGTTTTTCAAATCTAATATTTTTACTTGATTCTGTTTTATAGTTTCCAATATCTTCCCTTATTTCCTTAAGTATATTTGTCATGCTTATGTTAAATTCTCTTTCCATCTGTTCCAATACTTTTGCTTCAGATGGTAAATGTTAACCAATTTTGTGTTATCTCTCTTTGGGGGAAATTTGTGCTCCTCTTATGTCCAGTTACTTTGGCTTGTGAGCTCATGCTTGCCAAGAGGTTCAGCCAGTTTGTCTGGTCACGTGAACTAAGAAAAGTCCAACTGTCAGGTCCTTTTCTTATCATTCCTACAAAGAAAACGGAGAGGGGAATGACAACTCTGTTACGGTTTAGATATAAGGCGTCCCCTAAAAGTTCATGTGCGAAACAATGCAAGAAATGTTCAAAGGTGAAATGATTAGGTTATGAGAGCTGCAGCCTAATCAGTGGATTAATCCACTGATGTGGATTAACTGGGTGGTAACTGTACACAGGTAGAGTGTGGCTGGAGGAGGCAGCTCATAAGGGTCATGCCTTTGATATTTATATGTTGTCCCTGGTGAGGGGAACTCTGCTTCCTGGTTTCCATGTATGAGTTGTTTTCCTCTGCCATTATGTTCTTCCTCACCAGAGCTATGGAATTAACCATCTGTGGACTGAGACCTCTGAAACTATGAGCCAAAGTAAATGTCTCCTTCTCTACATTGTTCTTTGCAGATCTTTGGGCTGCATCAATGAAAAAGCTGACTAAAACAGACTCGCAGAACAGATAACTCCAAGACAATAAAACTACCACTCCTGTTTTCTGCTATTTCACCAGAAGACAGGGGGAGAAGGCATATCCCTAGGTTGCAATGTACCAGTCCAAAGGTTGGAGGGGAATGGTAAATAGTTGGTCCTTATCTATTTCTACCAGCCTCTCACTCACAGGGTGATCACTAACACTAGTGGCCCAACCCTAGCAGAATTAGGCATTGATTATCCAAAGGCAGTGGGGTAAAGAGGCAAGAGTTGACCTCTGAAGATTTCCTCTTGCCACTGGCTTCTCTGTGCTTCCAGCCACCACACCCACCTCCTACACTCATCCTCCAAAACAGCTTTTAGCTCCCCAAGCCTTCTCCTGCTTTGTTGCTTCCTGGATTCCACCACCCTGTATCCTCACCATGGATCCTCATTCTATATATTCTCTAAAGTCAATTTTGAAGTAGATTGACAGTTTATATTAAGACCTGGAAGTCCATTCTCTCCATGGATTTCTTTTAGTCTTTCTGGTCTGCTTTCAGGTATCATCAGTCAATGTGTAAATTGGGACAACATTTGAGAATCAGCAATACTATTTGAGTGCCAAAGACTTCTGATGTGATTCCATTGATGCAAAATGAAAGAGAGCCAGATGCAGTGGTACACACCTGTAATCCCAGCACTTTGGGAGGCTGAGACAGGAGAATCGCGAGTTCAAAGCCAGCCTCAGCAAAGGCAAGGTGCTAAGCAACTCAATGAGACCCTGTCTCTAAATAAAACCCAAAATAGGGCTGGGGATGTGGCTCAGTGATGGAGTACCCCTGAGTTCAATCCCTGGTACCCCCTGCCCCACCAAAAATGAAAGAAAAGTAAAAGGAAGTCTGGACCTCAGAGAGCAAATTGTTACCAGTGACTGTCTCTGGGGGTGAGATTTAGGATTATTGTTGCTTTTCTTGATGATTTATTATTCTTTTTTTTAATATTTTAATTGTAGATGGACACAATACCTTTTTTTGATTTATTTATTTTTATGTGGTGCTGACAATTGAACCCAGTACCTCACACATGCTAAGCAAGCATTCTACCACTGAGCCACAACCCAGCCCATGATTTCCAATTCTTATTTCTTTATAATTTCTTCATTCCTACTTATGATTTTGTGCTGACATGTAAACATTCATCTTTGCAATCTTCATGATCAGAAAGAAATGCAGATCTATTTTCCTTTCCACACATTAAAAAAATATATAGACTAAAATTCCCTAATGAGTTCAGTTCTGCTCACACAGTAGGCTTCAGAATAATCTGCTGTAGACCTGTAGTCATAATTTGCTTGTTTGATAACTTAATAGCTATTGCAACCGAAGGGTACAATAAAATAGAGGAGTTAATTCATTGGAGCTGAAAGAAGACTAATTATCCTAGAGAGAGGGCTTCCCCTGAGCTTAGTCACTTGTAACTCATGGTGAGATCACCAGGGACAAAAAGAGCCACCTCATGCTGATGAGTTATTCATGGCCTGAACGGCTTGGAGGGGCTCAATGAAGCATTGTTTATGTTGCTATTTCTATGTGTCTGAGTAGACCAATAAGAGATGTTAGGTTGGGGGCGAGGGGTAGCAGTGAACATAAATGTTGCCAAAGCTGGGTGACGAAGCAGAAACCAAAAATTAATCAAATTTCTTGCTGATGCTGCATGGACTTGTGACCTTGAGATTCTTAAAGTCTGGAAATTTAATACAAATGAGCTAATGGGCTCCCCTACAGCAAAATTGCTTTTGGTCTTGGTGAGAAATGAATAAATAGTTATCATTTCCAGAGGCATCAGGAAAGGATCAACATTTGGGCCAAACACAATGATTGAAGTCTCTGTGGGTAAGAGGGAAATGATCCCATCAGCAGGATTTGGGGGCAGCCCAGTCTTTGTCTATTACTGACACAAAAGTAAATTGACCTTTTTTGGGCAAATTTCAATGAATCAAATTTTTCCCACTATTTGAAGAGAAGCTGGGAATAAGGAACGAAGTCACACCACGAGGTACCTTCCCCACTACATAAGGAGGCAAAGGAGCTGCCACAGCTTTACCTATGGCCTGAATGACTTGAGGAAAATCATTATGCTGATGACGTCAGAGTCAAGTCAGTGACTGGAAAAAGGGAAATTACATCTTCTTTGCTTGCTTGCTTTTTCTTTCCTTTAGAGAACTTTTACATTTATTATTATTCTGTACCAAGCACTATGCTAGGCCCTTCATAATCTTGTTTATTTCCCACAAAACAATAACACACAAGTCTGCAGTCAGTAGAAGCCTCTGTCCGCCTGGCAACCAGACCTAACCAAGTTATTAGAGCCTCAAACTTGAGACTTAATGTATGTGTTTTGGGGAGTTACTTGGGGAAACCATCCAAAGTCACAGATAAGGAAAAATAAGGATCAAAGAATGTTTCCTGACTTACAATTTTTTTTTTTACTTTATGATAGTGCAGAATCAATATGCATTCAGTGGTAACTATACTTCAAATTTTGCATTTTGATCTTTTCCAGGGCTAGAGATTTGGAGTACTACCTCTTGTGATGCTGGGGCACAACAGTAAGGCACAGCTTCCAGTCAGCCAGGTGATTATGAGGCTCAACTCTCGGTGCCCTACAGTGTGCTATATTGCCAAGGTATCGTGTTCATAGGCTGGGTATGTTACATGTATTTTCTACTTACAATGTTTTCAACTTACAGTGGGCTTATCAGGACATACTGATAGCATGAGTTGAGGAGCACCTATAATTATATTATTGATGTTATTCCAGATTCTTCTTGGCCAAACTCCAAAGCCAATTAAGATATTCATGCCCAGGTCCAAGACTCAAATCTGTTTGGCTTCAGGAACAGAAAAAATGCTCTCTTCACTCACTCATGGCATTGGCTCCCAAACTCCTCTCCTTCACCCAAAAAGCTACCTCCAGGAAATCCACCTACTTTGGTAAGGATTGATGGATTAGGAGGGCATGCACCCTAAGTAAGTTCATTCTAGTGGATTTCAGGACTTTTTTAGGGATGCTGGAGTGGCCTGGAGCACAGATGCTCATAAAGCCTGGAACAGCTGCAGCCTTCTGTCTTCAGGTGGGAGGAACAGTTTGGGACAAAGCTCACACACAACAAGACAGAATGAAAAATAAAAGAACAGTTCTGCAATGACAGCACTAAATTACTGATCCACCAAACGTGTAGGTTTCCCTCTTGTGCCTACCAATGAAGTTTCATTGTTATTTAAGCCCATAGGAGTTCTGATAAATAATTTCATAACAGAAACGAAGTGGTACCTATAAATTTAGAATTTGTTGGGTAGAGAAGTTAAGGTGAAGGGTTTTAAGACATGAATGATCTTAATCTGGAAAGTTGGTGATCCTTATTCTCTGATTATCAAACAGCTGATTATATGATAGCCTATAATTAAAGGATCATCTAGATTATTGTTCAAACTAGCATATATTTGAGACTGAAACAGAGTGCTCATAGATCATTATGTCAGGATAACCATTCGCTGTTTGGGTTTCAGCTTACTTTTTGTAAACCCATGGAGCTCAGTGATGCATTTACAATATATTTGTTGTAATTTTTCCAGGATCTGGCGTGTTTTAAGTTCCCCATTCTACATCTTTGTCCTGATACCAGAAGTCCAGGTATCAGGACAAATGGACTACCACAGCAGTCCATTGTCATTGGGACTGAAGTTGCATTTCAGGAAAAGGAAGACCAAGAGAATGGAAAATGGGCAAGAATCGAATCACAGAAGATTCTTCATGCTGAGCTAAGGAGGCGGAATTTATCAAGAAGGTGATGGAAAACCTCTACAAGAGTTTAAGAAAAAGTAGGAACCTATCCATCTTGCAGTTTGTAAAAGTCACCATGTGGAAGATAGATAAGGGATGAGGACGCCACATGTAGGCTACTGCTATAAGAATAAAGAGCATTTTTAACACTGGCAGTGTCAACGTGGATGGGAAGAAATTTGAGCACAGATTTGAAAGAATGAAAAGAAAGAGAGGAGCCAACACATTCATTTGAAGCCAATTCCCATATGATACATTGGCCTAAAATTCTTAATATCAAACAAGTATGTCAAAACTGAAATGATGACTCCGGCCCATTTGGAGAAAGTTTATATTCTTTTAGGTCTCTGTTTTCTTCTGCATTGTTCAAGGACTTTTATCAATTTATCTGAGGACATTTCCACATTTAGATGCTATGCTCCTCAGTGTTTAACAAATGCAATGCATTTTGTATATAAAACATTAGTTGTAGTCCCTTTTGTGTACTTTTCATTCTTTCATGTGTCTTTTCCAGTTATGCCTACCACTGAGATTTTCAAGGATTTTTTGTTCAATTAGTCTAAGGGCACATCTGTCTGAGTTTAATTTTTCTAATAAGTGTTTATCACATTTGTAAAATTCCAAAAAATGATTCTCCTAATTTATGCCTTTTGAGGATTCTTGCCTCTTTCTTGCTAGACTGTGTAAGTGTGTTTTTCATCCTCGGAGTCCTAAATGGATTTATTAAGCAAATTAAGTCATAGCTACAATTTCCCCATATTTAGCTAAGTATAGCCTTTTATACAGTAGCAATGAAAAGATACAATAGATATTTTAAAAATCTTTAGTTCCACTGCAATTTGTTTTTATAAAACATACTGGATCACACAAAACTAAAAAACACATTATCTGTATCTCATAAAGAACTGCATATGATAATCAGAAACATCTCCATAGTCAGACAGACTTGAACTTGAATACTGGCCACAGTTCTTCTAAGCTATGTGGCTATGTCCAAGTTACAGGAACTTTCTAGTTACCAATTTCTTTCATCTATAAATAATATTAATATTTATTTTATATGATTATTATACAGATTAAATAAAATAAGATATAAATCACTCAATGCATACATGCAGAGGGAACCCTTAAAGAATAGTAGTATTTAGCATTGACATTGATGTTATTCCAGATTCTTCTGCCTTCGATAAATTACTTTGACAGCTCAGAGCTTGTAGCTATTTTCAACAAAATCATAAAACTTCAATTTTCTTATCTGTACAATGGGATTGTAATGTTACCTCTTTGTGGGGTCAGGCTGAGAGTTAAATGACATAATATATGTAACCATCTGATATGCAACTGGTATGTACTCAATACTTTTTATAGTTAGCCACTGTGATTATTATTATGCACAGATTAAATGCAAATCATGTAATATTTTAATTCAAATACTCACCATTTGCAGTTCTTAATACCTTTTATCTCAAGAACTAAAACCAGCACAGATGAAACCCAAACCTGGGTATTAGTTTAAAATGTTACCAATGGACTATATACAATATTTAAAGGAACTTTTAACAATCTCAAATGAATTTCTTATGACAGCTCAGAATCTATTATCTATTGAAATAGGACATTTTAAGAGGAAGCTGGTAACCAGCACCAAGAACCAAGAATATTTTGTGTGAAAACACCTGAGCATGCCTTTATACCTTGGTGCCAGAGAAAAAGGGACAATGTCAGGGGTCTACAAGCTCAGAGACATGGTTAGTAGAATCAAAGTAGGGAATTGCAACTTCTTAGAGTTGATATTTTTTTCATCTCCCTGAAATGGCCCATGAAGCTATTGCATATAAAAATGGACCCAGCCTTATGGGGTTCCTAGAGGTAAGAACTCCTGGAACCTATCAGCCAGATCACCAAGGATAAAAAGGTGCTTTCTTGGGCCCCCAGAGGTGTACATTGCCCTCACACCGACTCAGGCACCATGACTTAGAACCTCCAAAAGTGTGAGCTAACTAAACCACTTTATAGAGACAGCTGCCTCAGGTTTTTCATTGCCGTAAGGCAGAGTGGACTGATGCACTAAACATGTTGAGAACCAAGACAATGTCCTAAATTTCCTCTTGGAGAAGAGGTGAGTCTATTTTGCAAGCCGGGTCTATGGGAGCAGAAAAAAAGATGGTTTTAAATATGTCTTTTTTAATAGATTCTCTCAACCCATGTGTTGAGCATTTAAGGAAACGCGCCATGCTTTATAGGATAAGCAGTGATTCTCACATGCCGTGCTGGACACTAGCAGCTTTAAAATGACCCTTGATGAAATTTATGGATTCCTGGGGATTCTGGAATCAGAATCTCTAGGAGTACAACACAGAGATCAATATTCTTAATAAGTTCTCTGAGATAATGCTGGCATGCTACTAGGTGTTGGAACCATTGCTGAGTAACAATATTAATACTAATAAGAGTGTTTGTTGTTAATACTGAAAGCTGCATTTATTTAGCCTCACTGCCTGGTACTGGTCAAAGTACTTTAAACATATTAGCTCATTTAATCGTCATAAGCACCCTATGACTTGCTACTAGTATCATCCTCCCTGTGCTGACCAGGAAACCAAAACACAAAAATACTTAACTGTTGAGCCAAGAAATGGACCAAGGCTTGCTCAGTGTCCACACTTAACCATGCCATTCTTCCTCCCCTTGCAATGGAAGGGAAGTAATGAGGGGACATGGGGACCTGCAGCACACTGGAGGGCAGTTCAGGGCCCATAGCCTGAAGCCCCAGCCAGCTCCCTGTGGATCACCCACCCACCCTTGCCCACTTACAGAAGCATCCGAGACACACCATTAAGAGCTGGAATAAACAACTACTGGAGAGCATAACTATGTAAAAGAAATTTTTCCAAAGGTAACAAAATAATCTGTGCTGGGTCTAAGGCTGTTAAAGACCCCAAGTAGAGAGAAACCACATTAAATCATGTTTGGTACTTTATGGCCATAAAGTTAATTTTGTGTTTCCTGGAACAGATGCCCAGTTGGGTGTCCAGCTGTGCCAGAGTCATTGTAGGCAGAGTTTGGGGCAATGATGCAAAGGCAAAGCAAAGTCTTACTCCCAAAAAAATAAGTTTGGAGGGTGAGGTTAACACAGCCATGAGAGCTTCTGCCTGCTAAAGCTGCCGAGTGCCCAGGCAGCCCCGGGGCCTGTGCCAGCTCCTTTCTGAAGGAAATTTCTTGCACTTGATGGAAATCCCATGCTCTGTGCTTCCCAGAGTACTTTGGAGGTCAGTGAAATAGGCAGCCTTTATAATTATAAGCAGTTTTCAAACTGTCCCATCATTTTTCAATTTGCATATCCCTGTTCCTCACTAGATCAAGTGACCTTGAAGAACATAAGTATGTGGACTGCAAAATAGGTTCCAAATACCTCTCCTACCATTGGCAGATGGCGTCTTATTCCCCCACCCCTGAATCTGGTTGATCCTGTAACTTGCTTTGGCCAAGAGGCCGCTGGTCAGCAGGGATGAGGAATGAGGCAGAGACTGGAGAAGGATAGTGCCTTGAGGCTTGCTGTCCTGCTGTGCTTACAGCCTGTGATGCTCATGTGAACAACCCTGGAGCACCTGCTACAGATGCTGGTTAAGAAAACCAGGGTGCCCCAGTGAATGACCAACCTTCAAACATGTAAGGAGCCTTCCTACATCATCCAGTTTCCCATCACCGCAGACATGAGAGGCCACAGTAGAGATCAACTGATCCCACCTCCCAGCTGGCACACAAAGTCATGAGCCAAATAAGGTCATTATAGTTTTAAGTCTCAGTTTTGGAATGGTTTGTTACCCAACAAGCACTTGGTAATATAAGAATGTAAATTATAAAAGGTGAGGCTTGGCCTCAAGCATATGTGGATTGAAATCCCAGCTTTTTCTCTTACTCTATAGAGTTAAGCAATTTCTTTAACTCTTGGTCTCTTCATCTGTGAAATTTGGAAAATAAAATTATTGCCTAGGTTTTGTGAAGAGTAAATAAAGTATGTATTAACCACTGTGTTTGCTATTTTGTTGTTGTTGATGATGATGATGATGATGATGATGATGACAACGATAACATCCTTGTTATTTGAACTGAACTATGTGCTAGAACAGAGCTAGGAAGCTTGCCAGGTTCCAGAGATACAGAAATAAATCTAACATGATATTGGTTTGAGCAAGGAGTCAATAAATACCTGCAGACATGAATTGCATTACATAGGTAGCAAATAGCCACTAAGGACTTCTGCGTCTTCAGAGTTTGTCATCCTTGGAAAACGTCACTAAGTTCCCTTCAGTTCTAATGTTTGGGGGAGAGGAAGAGAAAGAGGGCAGGAAGCATGAGCATCAAATAGAAATGGGAGAAGCTCATCATCACAAAAGAGGCTCTGGGATTCCGGAGCTGGCAGCAGTCTGGAGACAGAGTCAACTAAGAGAAGTCACTGGTCTCCATGTTCCTTATGAAATAGAAACAAGAGACAAATAGCCAAGAGCTGCCTGGCATGAGAAGAACAATACAAATTTTGGAATCAGGAATACCAGTTCCAACATTGGTTCTTAGTTCTAACCTTAACCCTAAATTGAGACCATAATACCAATAAGATTTGTATGTTGGTTCACATGGCAGTTGTGGGAATTTGACAAACTACCACTACAAAATGCTTCACATAGTACTTAGTAGACAGTAGGTGATCAATCAGCATATGATTTTACCCCATTTCTTCCAGATTCATAAAGCTACCTTTTTGTTCATCTCTTTACACAACCTGCATGCTACACCCTGGGGATACAGCAATGTCTGAAGGCCAGTATCCTCAACAATTTTTGGCTTTGGGACCTTGCCCCAATTACTTAGCCTTTCTGTTTATCCATTTCTCCCTAGTGAAATGAGGACAAATATTTTCTGTCCCTAATACAGTTCTCAAGGACAATGGAATGATTCATCCAATTTTAAAACCTAACTCAGAGTTTGATAACCCTGGGAAGAAAATAAGTAAAATGCAAAAGGAAGTCAAATGACTAATACTTAAATTCTGAAAGCACTAATCCATAGTCGGTGACATTTTCAACACTGCTAATTTCTATTCCTGTCCCCCTCTCCTTGGTCCTAGACCTTACAGAAGAAATGTGACAGCTGTCAGAATCAAAATGGAGTCAACTTGTGTCAACCCAATAAAAGAAATAAAGCCAGGAGGTTATGAAGGAAGGGCTCTCACACATGATCGCCTGATAGTAACTATCACAAAGGATTCTGCCAGAGCCACAAGCTTGCACAAAGGCCACCTAAACCTTAGACAAAAGGTACTTCTACAAGGACATCTGCCCAGCACTGTCTGTCCAACCTTGGACTGATGCCACTCATATTATTAATCATTGTGACCAAGGATTATGGTTTCCCAATGTCTGATGTAATCCCCCTCATTTTTTTCTTTTAAACTTCCCTTGGCCTCAACCTCTTTTAAAGTGCCCCTGGTTTACTCTGGCATACATATTTCCATTGCAATGCTCTTCCCAAATATATACCATGACTCTTTGGAGAATATCTCTCTCTCTTTCTCAATTGTTTTTTTTCTTTCATTTAAGTTTATATATCTGGCAACCCAGATGATAGGACTTGAAGCAATCCAACTTTAATGGGAATTGGCAACCCCTGGAGCCAGTATGGCACTGATAAGGGTCCTCTGTGCTCTCCCTTCCCATGGCACACTTTTCTGTCCCAGTGAGTCATAATGATTAATAACAAGAGTGGCATCAGGCCACACCAGAGATCCTGCCAATTGGTGGGAGCACAGGCTAAGGCCCAGGACCACCTTTAGGGACCAAGGGAGCCCAGCCAAGGCCAATCCCACTGCCATCTTGAGTTATCTCCACTACTGCCACCACCATCTTTAGTGGCAGTAGTGTCCATCTGGGGACACTTCCTTGGGACTGGAAGTGAACTCCAAGGTGAGATACAGGTAATCTGTAGTGTCACTACAAGATTATAGGATAGAAACCACAATATGTCAGATAGGCATTGCAAGAAAGGAAAACACATAATCAACATGAAAAAACAAGGGAAGAAAGTGCTCCAAAAAACCAAAATACTACAATAATAGAATCCATTGACAGCACAGTTGATGAAATGTCAAAGAAAGAATTCAGAATGTATGTAATTAAAATGATCTGTGAATTAAAGAATGACTTAAGCAAGCAAATAAAGGCAAAAATTGATCACTCTAGAAAGAAATAAGAGAGCAAGTAAAGGCAACCATCGATCACACCAACAAAGACATAAGGGCGCAAATACAGGTAGCAAAAGATTACTTTAAGAAAGAGCTAGAGATCATGAAAAAAAGTCCGAAATTCTTGAAATGAAGGAAACAATAAACCAAATAAAAAACTCGATAGAAAGCATCACCAGCAAACTAGATCACTTGGAAGACAGAACCTCAGATAATGAAGACAAAATATACATGTTCTTTTCATGATTTCTTACCATCTTCACTCTATAAAGTTGACCATATAGTGAAGATGATAAGAAATTAGGAACAGAACTTATAAGAATTATGGGATAGCATCAAAAGACCAAATATAAGATTTATTGGGATAGAAGAAGGCACAGAATTTTAAACCAAAGGAATGCACAATCTCTTCAATGAAATAATATCAGAAAATTTCCCAAACATGAAAAATGAATTGGAAAATCAAATACAAGAGGCTTATAGGACACCAAATGTACAAAATTACAACAGATTTACACCAAGGTACATTATAATGAAAATGCCCAGCATACAGAATAAGGATAGAATTTTAAAGGCTGCAAGAGAGAGGAATCAGATTACATATAAGGGGAGACCAATTCGGATCTCAGCAGATATTTCAACCCAGACTTTAAAAGCCAGGAGATCATGGAACAACATGTACCAAGCTCTAAAAGAAAATGGATGCCAACCAAGAATCTTATATCCAGCAAAATTGACCTTCAGATTCAATGAAGAAATAAAAACCTTCCATGATAAACAAAAGTTAAAAAAATTTACAGCAAGAAAGCCTGCACTATACAGCATTCTCAGCAAAATATTCCATGAGAAGGAAATGATAACAACAATAAAAACATACAAAGAGAGGAACTACACTAAAAA